>WEDG01003538.1:0-12288 GCA_017591395.1 Schistocephalus solidus | reverse complement strand
CCATCTTGCGCGCCACAGCACGACCTGGCCCCCATAACACACACACCAGGATTCACTAACTCAAGGGATATGGAGGAGCCATCGCCGTCTGACTCCCAGTCCACTGGTCAGCCACACGAAACACACAACACATACAATAGGCCAACGGCGTGGTCTGGTATAAGCGTCAGATTGGTAGCCTTCCATGCCACGGTTTCTAGAAATCGTGATTGTATCAGGTATATTATTGATGATTGTGAGGGTGTTGTCTATGTATTAGTGAGGATTTTGTGCGCTGTTTTGGCTTAGTCTCTGGTACCGTAGGTTGTCATGGAGCGCATCTGTCCTAATAGGCCCATGCGGTTTGCAAATGTACTGGAACAGTGAGTGCAGTGGAGGCGGGCGTGGCGACTATGTCGGAGCCCCAGGCACCGTTTCACCAATCTCTGTACGATGGATTCACGGTGACCGACCAGGCCGATGCGTGAGATGAATGTGCGGTCGCATTGGTACAGCAGGAGAGAGTCACCATCGCTGGTGGGTGGTGGTGGTGGTGGTGACGCTGGCGGCGGCAGATGGTGGTGGTGGTTGCGGTAGTGGGTGCCAGGTGATGAGTATTGGGATGTGGTCTCTATGATGGTGGCAGTAATGGAATTGATGCCAGGGTGAGGATGGGAGTCAGAAGGAGGGTTGGCTGACGTAGAAATTGGAATTGTCGGATTGTTGGTGCATTGCGTCCGAAGATGTCCAACTCGGCCGATTCGCGGAACGGAAAATCGTTGACAGCGCGGGCATGTTTGGCGGGGCCTGGGCATCGACGATTTTTGGTCCAGGGCGCTGGTGAATTCTCGTGCCGCTCTTTGCTCTGGTTGGCGGCGGCGTCCGGTTAGCTCCTATAGATTGGCGCTGAGCTAGTCTTCACGGATCTTCTCCATGCCGGTCTATCCTGGGCGAGGTCCTCCGAGGTCACTGGGTTGATTTGCAGTTGTTTTAGAGATTTCCTTCAAAGTGTCCTTTGTAGCGCGGTGCTTTTGACCTCTGTCGGCGGCACTCCGTAGCGACATCTCCGTAGAGAAGCTCGTTTGCAGGCCGCTCGTCGTAAATTCTACCAGCTGTCCGCTCCATCGAAGTTGCATCTGCCTCAGCATGACGTGCGGGATACTGAGAGGATTCCGGTCCGCTCCAGGACTTCCATGTCCGATCCTGTCTTGCCATCTCAGGATTCAGTATTCTGCGGAGGCAGCTAAGATGGAAGTGATTAAGCCTCCTGGCTTTAGTTCGAGTAGAGGGTCAAAGTCTCCGCCTTAAAGGAGGTCAGCTCAAGACGACGGCCTTGTACATCTTCGCCAGTTTGGTGTTCAGGTGAATACCGTTGCGATTCCACGGACGAGGCCTGCAGCCGGCCGAAGACCTGACCAGCTTTGTAGATTCGTTGGGCAACCCCGTCATCGATTCTCATGTTGCGCGACAGCGCAGCTTTCCTAGATAAGCGTGAAGGTTTTCCACATTTTTGCGTTGAGCACCGCTGGACATTGACTCGAGGAGCATTTTATTCCGCGCGCTCGGTGAAGACTGGTGCATTGACAACCGTTTTGGCTGTACTGACTCTTAATCCAAAATCGGCGCAGCTCTTCGGCGAAGAGGTCCATGCTCCTTGCATGTCCCTCCTCCGTCACGGTGTTAAGGGCGCAGTCGTCCGTGAAGAGCAAGTCATGAACTGTAGTCGTAGACACACGCATTGAAGCCTCGCATATGCCAACCGCTGAGAAGGTGCCGGTCACGTTCGTAGGCGACGCGGGATCCCAGGCTGCTCGCGCGCAGGCAGCGTCATCACCGTCATGCACAGCACATGATGACGAACAGACGCCAATACGCAGCCCTGATTCACTCCGTTGGTCACCGCGAATGCTTCGGATACCGTCCCATTAAAGTCAGCCGGCGCAAGCGCCATCATCCCGTAGGAAGCTTGACGCACCATGAGACGGAATGTCCAGGAGAGCTCGAATTTCTGCATGACTTTCCGCAGTCCGTCGCGATTCACCGTGTCAGCTGGGCTTTCGTTAGTTCCATGAAGGTAGTGTATAGTGCAGCTTCTGCATCTCCCGGCACTTCTCTTTGTAGCTGGCGGGCGGCAAAAGATCATGTCAGTTGTTGCGATCGGTGTCGGCGGAAGCCACATTGGCTTTTCCGGGAGCAGGCCCTGCTCAGTAACGCCCATGACAATTGAGACGGCCATGAGCGAAGATCTTCCCAGCGACGCCGAGTTAACGAGATGCCCCTGTGATCATCACAGAGCTGCCGGTTCCCCTTTCCGCTTTTAGAGATGCACGATGGTCGCGTCTTTGAAATCCTGAGGAATTTGTCCTTGGCGCCACATCTTCTGGAAGAGTGTTGTGAGTTCTGCCATCAACCGGGGCCCACCGTGCTTGTGTAGACTTCCGGGGGATTGCGTCGGATCCCGGTGTGCTTTACCGCTGGAAATCTGCCGCACGGCCCAGATGGTTTCTGGTAGGGAAAGCGGCAGCCCCAGGTCATTGTTCGTGTCCACTTGAGCGGAGCCGGTCAATGGCAGCATCGGAGATGACCGATGAGCAATTAAGGACACTTCTAAATTGCTTCGGCCCAACGCTTCAGAATTTGCGATTTCTCTGTCAGCAGTGTTGTCGCCGCCAGTGCTGAGCAGCGGTGCGGTCCCCTTGATAAACGGGCCGTATATCGCCTTAATGGCTTTGAAAAATTTTTTTTCATTTCATTGTGGTCCACATACCCCTGGATTTACATCAGCCTTTCGACCTTCCAGGCATCCTGCATCTTCCGCAGCTGTTGCCGTACAAGGCACCGGCATCGAAGAAGGCTGCTTTGGTGGCGTCAGTCCGAGGTCCATGTAAGCTTTGTGTAGTCCATTCTTCTCCGCGAGTAAGTTACTGATGTCGGCGTCATTGTCGTCAAACCAGTCCTGGTGTTGACGGCGTGCGCGTCCTCGAGGAATTCGCGGGCGGTGGACTGGATGACATTTCTCAGCCATGACACCATCGTGTCTCCACGGTGCCGTTATTTTCCAGCGCTACGCAGGCCCAGTTTCTCGGTTATTTGGTTGCTGGAAATCAAAACAGTGAGCAGACAAATTTAACAAAAGAGTATTTAACTTCTACCTGGCGGTCGCTTTCACCTTGGGGCCTTCGTCGGGGCTGCAGTCGGAGCCTCACCCGAGAGGACGAGGCGGGTGATCTCGTCCTAATCATCAGCATTGCGGGATCGCCTCGTTACTTCAAACATCGTCCTGGCTGATCTGCCCCCAGACGAGAACATCACAGTCCAGCAGCTGCGAGCGCCGCGATCGAGCGTCACACGCGACCTTCTCCCGCGCAGAAGCGAAAGAAGGTGTTGGTCAGCAGGAGACGGTGTTCCGCACACGTTCGCAGAAGAAGCGAGGCCGTTAGCATCTTTACATCTACCGAAACCGTGGGGACCCAGCACTCCCCGCCAGGCAGCGCCGTCCAGTCCACGCACCCATAAGACACCCGGGCGACACCACTTGTCCCTCTTTCGGCACAGTCAGCCAGCAGGGCGTGTGCAGATCCTCGTAAAATTTGTCCTTCGCCGCGTCAGAGCTCGTCATTGGGGAGCGTAGGCGCTGATTATAGTGGCGAACTGGTCTCCCGAAGAGGCAGGTGGAGGCTCATCAGGCGATCATTCATACCTGCGGCAGACAGGCAGACGTCCCACGAAATCGTTCCAGATGGCAAAAAGCAACACCAGCGTCGCGTCGCTCTGCCTTTTGGCCGGCCGTCGCCGAGGAGCGGTGTAACCGGCACCCACCTCCTCCAGCTGACCCTGCTCAGAGAATCGGGTCTCTAGTTGAGAGCAGCAATGTCCACCTTGTAGCGCGCCAGTTCCCGAGCGACTAGCGCCATCCTCCGTCCTGGCTGGTTGCTCCTAGTATTTTCTAAAAGGGAACGAATATTCCAGGCTGCTAGTGTGGATTTTGACTCCACCCGAGCAGCCCTGGAGTATGGCGAGGGGATGGGACCAGGGGGCATTGTTGTTTGTTTGAGTTTTATGCGACCGCGCATTTTGTGATCTGTGAGCCGCGGGCCGGCTGCTGATAGACGTGATACTCCAGCATTTGTTTTAGGGCACCTTTTCTAGCCCCTTCCTTGCGAGGAGGCGAAAGCAGCTGTCCCTAATAGGGCTGCCGGACATCCCAGACGGCTGCCGAACTCTACTATGGGTCACGGTTTTGTTTTAGTGAGAACGACCCAAGTTAGTTTGGCCACCTACGGTGTTGCTGTCACCCCACCGTAGGACTTTTGAGAGGGGGGATGTGGGAGTTCCGAGTCTAGACATACCGGGTGTGGAGGCACCCACAACACCAGAGACCCTCACCTGCTTTAGCCCGCCGGTCGTGACGGTTGCCCGGTGTGGCTGCTGGGAAGAACCCAACTTCGAGGAGCCACAGCTGAGAGAGTTGGGTACCAGTTAGAGGCGGTCGCAGGACATTCACCACCACGAGACAAATGGAGCGACCCTAAATGCTATCTGTGTGGTGCTACCCCTAACTAGTGCCCCTGGCCACCCCACACACACACACATTGCGTGGCTGGCGCGGCCGGGTCCCCTAAGTCCTAGCCACCCCCAGGCGTGCCACCACACCTCCCATGTTCGGCATTTGTTAGCGGAGCGCAACCCGAATAACGCATACCGTGCTCCCCTTATTTGGCCCCCGTGTTGGTCCAACGCATCTACCACGTGGCCCGTTTAGGGGCACACTCACACACGACAGTTCGATCGTTGTAGTCCGACGATGTCCACTGTATATTCAATGGAAGGGTGGAGCAGGGACGGTGACTTGCGCGTGATTTAGTTTTAAGTGATAGTAGACTTGCGCTGCATCTACCGCACTCTCTCCTCCTCCCCCACCTGAGCCCGGTGTCAAGACAGAGTCAAGAAGACCGGAGGTGGGAGAGGACGCAGATGGCTGGCGCGGCCGGGTCCCCTTTGTCATAGCCACCCCTAGGCGTGCCACCACACCTCCCATGTTCGGCATTTGTTATGGAAGCACAACCCGAATAACGCATGCCGTGCCCTGATGTGGCCCCCGTGTTTGTCCAACGCATCTACCACGTGGCCCGTTTTAGGGGGCACTCACGACAAGTTCGACCATATGCTCCATGGGAAAGTGGAGCAGGGGACGGTGACTTGCGCGTGATTTAGTTTAAAGTGATAGTAAACTTGCGCTGCATCTACCGGACTCTCTCCTCCTCCCCCACCTGAGCCCGGTTTCAAGACTGAGTCAAGAAGACCGGAGGCGGGAGAGGACGCAGGTGGCTGGCGCGGCCGGGTCCCCTAAGTCCTAGCTGCCCATAGGTGTGACACCACACCTCCCATGTTCGGCATTTTTTATGGGAGCACAACCCGAATAACGCATGCTGTGCCCTGATGTGGCCCCCGTGTTTGTCCAACGCATCTACCACGTGGCCCGTTTAGGGGCACTCACACACACGCACACACACACACACACGCACATGAAGACCGTAGTAATAGGATGCAGTGTCGCTATAAATACGTCGATAATACTGGGGAGGCATCAAAGAAGGAGGATGGCCGAAGATATAGCAACATCAACAGTAAGGAGAGATGCATCAAACTCCCAGGTTTTGCATCATTTGGCGAGATCCAACCACACCTCTAAGTTCAAAAAAATCAAAATTCTTGAGAGTGGTGACAAACGAGCGAGCCGCCAGTGGCGTTAGCCATGGTTCGTCAGACCACGGTTTAACAACCTTATGTTTCGTTTACTGCGTTGAGATGTTGCCTCGGCGGATCAAGTAACCATGCGGAGAGAATAAGTGTTAGCAGTTTTCTCTGCGTTAATGTCGGTGAGGCTGGAGCGGCCGAAGATCTTCAGGACGCCGAACAAATGAGTTATTAAGGCACTTGGGGTCATTCTTGTTTGATCTGCAGTCTTCATCGTCAGGACTGGGGAGTACACACCCGATTTTCACGTCATCAACAAACATAGGTTCTTCTCATTCCAGTTGTCTTGCGCAATCGTCCAGGTTTATTTGAAACAAAATGGAGCCAGTGCTGAACCTTGAGTAATATCACGCTTGACTGCAGTGCACACAAGCCTGTTATAACTCACACGGAAATTTTCAATCTGTTTAAGGAATTTATCTGTGCGTCCTATTCGTTCTAGGTTTCACAAATCACAGTTTCATAGGTTTTTTGAAAGTCAGTGAAAGCGATGTGAACCACAAGCATGTCCTCGAGAATATAGGTGAAGCAAGTTTTTCATTCAGAATCTTTATTTTTGGAACCCCCTGTAGCAGTTGGAGAACAAATTGCTCTTCATTCTCCTCTCCACGCCCTTACCGATAATTCAAGTCAAGCTTATGGCCTGTAATTCATCACCCACGCCTGTTATCAGTATTCGATGAGGAGTCCTATGCGCTAGTTATAAATCGCCAGGAGGTTTTCCAGCGTTAATTAATTTTGGACGATCAGTGACAGTGGCACAAAAGTTAACTTTCGAAAGTTTTGCTAAGCTTAGGTGGAATTTCGTCGGATCCTGGAGATTTCGGTTCTTTTATTGCCTCTAGTTACCTCCTTAGAAGTTCTTCTGAAAACAGGATATAAGCTATACTGGAAGTCGACAGGGGCCCTGTGGGAGGAGGAAGGAACCTTTTGTAGTTTTTCTAGTCCGATCGGGAAGACGGTAAAAAAGACTACGCCGTTACTGTGTTTTCAGTAAATTCAACGCTAATTAACGCTTATTAACATGATTCGATTTCTGCTCCTTGTACTTGTTTGGAGGCAGATTTCAAGTAAGTTTAGATTTCGCGTTTCTTTTAACAGCAAATTCTTCTCAAAACCTTGACGCGTTTTAATGAGTATGCATCTCAGTTTGTCCAAATGTGATTTGTAATTGTTAAAATATTCGACTTCACTAGTAACGCAGTAGTTCCTCCAACATGTTCACTTCTTTTTGTAGCTTGCTATGCAGCCACCAAGGTCACTTTTTTTCTGTTTACACTCCTCAGTGGGCAGGGGTGGTTGATGCGTTACAGAAGAATATTCGGGAAGAACTCCCAATCCTCCTTTATATTGCCTTGAAAACTGAGCTTTACAAAAGGTCAGTTGAATCTTCTTTCATCTGATTGAACTTACTTCGCTAAAGGTTACTTATTTATTTTTCTAAAGCATGCAAAATATAGAATAATTAATGACTTTTTGGCTGACTAAGGACATGAAAATAACTCTGTCAATGCTTTCTAATGTTTTCTTTAAAAACCTATCCAGGCAGTTACAGGTTTTTCATTCACCTGGTTTGGTTGTAATCAGACTATATTGTGGGCAGCTCGCCTTCAATGGTTTGTTTAGTAAACAGTAGTCAAAAGTTGATTGTGAACATGATGCTTGAACAGTACCTCACTGGTGCATTGAATAGTCATTAGCCATAGAATCCACTAGAGAATTTTTCAGCCGCTCCTAAAGATGAATGGAGGGGATTCAATCTGTTTAAGGTGGCAGTGAGAATATTGAGCCACTGAGAGCTAGCAGCAAACTGGGTTGTCTTAGGACTTCATTCGCCTGCACAATTATTCTACCACTTTGCCGCTTTTCCGGTCCATTCGATATAGTTGATATCCAGATAATGCTATTTCACTATCTCGAATCTTGACAGACAGCTAGCTTTAAGTTACTGCTAACACACCGGGAGGCAGTGCTTTCAGGAACATTTTTTACTCAAAGTTTGAGAACAAATCTTTGGGCATTTGTATACATGCATCTCAATTTAAGTCAACCAAATTTCCATTTGAGTGTCCTACTGTTATGGGCCCAGTTGCATTCCGCAGACAGGCCTTTTACGTTTCTCAAGGTGTTTCATTAACTGTTGTTTCTTCTCTCGGAGCAATGGCCAGTATCAACTTTGTTATTTTAACCAGTGAGGAGTTCCCTAACAGTCTGTTTTAGCAGAGTAGCTGCCGTCGGCTTACTTTTACTGACTGATACAACCGAAGCGTCATATTCTTTCGAACTACCCTCCGTTTAGAGGTAGCCAGGTTGTATTCGCCTACCTTTAGTCTTGGTTTTAATTCAGAGACAAACGTTCCGCTTTTCAGCCGCTCAGCTGGAGAGTAAAACGATTGATAGAAACCGGTTTATGCACGTGCTGGTGGTCAGCCTTCGAATAGGATTGCCCTGACTTGTTTTTTACTCTTAAGCATAATTGTGAGAAGTCGCGGTCACAGTGCTTCGGTGTTACCGTTACTCATTTTTCGCCTCCGGAATGTTTTCCAAACTTTTATTCCCATGTCTGGCAGGAGCAGCTAGTTTAGAAGGCTATAAAGAGAAGCAACGTCCTCCACGTCAAGGTATTCAGGCCTGATTGAAATTGATAAACGCAAGCCCTGAATAAGTATACATGGTTGGCGATCCCGGTACTCCGGATTTCGGCGTCCTGTGGAATTCTCTGTAAGAGGACAAGGATATTTTTACGGACCAGTGTGGACGATATATTCAGACTAGATCCTGCAATCAGGAAAGATTAGTTACTTGGTAAGTGATATACGCTCAATCCAGTCAGAATTAATTTTGTAGTCTTTCGCATGAAATAGAAGGAATTGAACGTTTTACAGGACTGGATGTTGACTGTGCCAGAAAATTGCCATAAACTTAAGAATGGCATCTTGAAACTTTCTGTGATTCTGTGTTCATTGAATGGCTAGCTATTATGCAGTACATCAGCGAGCTTATGCGCAGCTTCCTAAGGTCATTCAAAAGACAGTAAGGCTATCTTTCTGTAGGATAAGAAGTAATACAATTTAGAGCTCCTCTTTGAAAACCACAGAATAATCCATTACATAAGGTCCCTCAGACTGGCAGGTTGGTGGTTTACAAACGTACGAAAATTGCTCAACTCTTTCATAAATAGTCACATTCATCAGGGCTATATTCAAACCATTTTTTGGACTTATTTATTTGATTCCGAAAAATCGTCCGACAAATATGCTAGGTTTGGGTACTAAAGCATTTACTAAATGTATTCCGAAATGTGTCTTCCACCAGAGCATCCTATCCAACTGAATGGTTTGTCTACATATTACCCCAAAGGAATTAACGTAGGGTTTAATAACAACAATAATCACTAAAATGTTATATTGAGCGCCAAGCCGTAAATAAAAAAACATTTGAAGGAAGTTGACAACAATTTAGCGAACCCTTGCAGTGTTCAGTTGGTGTTAATAATAGATAGACTGGTAGGAAAAATTTTTTTAGGAAGAGTGAAAAACACTTCTTCAAAATTGGTGAAAAAACTCTAAAATTAATATGCTTTGTTATTTTTAAAGGAGAAAAAAATATTTCGCTCAGAGCAGGAGTAATATGCGTTTTGGACAAGTCCGCCTGCACGTAAGAGTATATAAGAGTTCGAAACGTTCCTTATCGAGGTAGAATTCATAAAGCGGATGAGGTTATACCCTGTAGATGCAATTAAAATATGTTGGGGCGACAGCAGAAGTAACCTCAAGGTGACAAGAGGGTGACGAGACAGGTGGAACCCACTGTGATCGATCATATTCCGCTTAAAGTCAAAACCTGGTTGAGACAGTGAGGACCTCCAAAACACTCGCTGCAGGGAGAGGAGGTTTATCCATGGATTAAGCAGTCAAATAAAAATATTGGGTTGTAAAAATATAAGTGAAAATTATAATTGGGACAGGTGAAGTTTGTATCATCTGCCCTCAAACCCAAGGAGGAAACTTTTCAAAGTCCAGAAGTTTAGTGTTTGGGAAAGAAATGGCCTATAATGACCATATGATTTCCGAGGTGAAATGCTCATGCATTTTATATTCAAATACTGATAATCTGGGCGATACATTAAGGTGTAGAGTATTATGAATCCAAGGTATGGCATATTTGGGTGCAAAAAAGGGCAAGTGCATAGACGAGAGCAAAGGAGCTGTGGAATAACAACAGGGGAGTTATGCGTAACCTGAGCCCGATCTAATAGAGTGAAATCATCAATGCGTGGAAGATTATGACTAGATTTAACGCAAACCAGGAAGAAAAATCCAGATTCGCGTCTTCTAACCTATAAAACACTAATGTTCGTCAATTGATATCATTCAGTATGCAAAATACTGGATCCAGAACGAGTGAAGATTCTTCGAGCGAAAGCTCCGACCATTTTCGATTTTGCTACGCCCACATGCACACAGTAGCCCAAATAAAGGACATGCACCCACATATCTTCGGAGCCTTTTTAGAAATTTTATCTGCAGGAAATGACAAAGTGAGCTTATTCGCACTACTTAGGCCTAGTTTCGTTATGGTAGCACATTCATTTAATACGTAATTTTGAAGAAAAATTGGGTCAGTAAGCTTGGCAGAGTTAAACCACATAAAACTACACCCAGATAAAGAAATCTCCATTTCCGCATTTATAGTAGCTTAGAGTTAATCTTTTTCAACGCTGAAATTTGTGGTTTTTCTAGAATAAGATAAAACACACTTAAGGTCATCAGAAGAAATAAAGTTTTCGAATTTCTCCTTTCTGTCAAATATCATTGATGTAAAAATGGAAATTTAGTGGACCCAGAACAGTGTTATGAAGTACACCACTTGTGATTGAATTAGGCGTCGAGTAGCAAGTGCCAACGATGTCTTACTGATAATGGTAGGCTTAGTAAAACCTGATGAGGTCGAGTAGAAAAAGCCGACTTTTAACGGCTTCCAGTCGAATTTCAGGCTCATAAACAGAATAAAGGGGAAGAACATACAGAGCCAGACAAAATGTATTGTAAATAAGGCAGAATCCATACAGCGCTCAGATTCATCCTATATATCCCGCACAGAGAAATGAAATAACACGATGGAATTGTCTGGCAAGATATCAGTCATACCAGTAGTAAATAGGTGCTCTGTGAGCCCAAGAAATCACTTTAACTAATGTCCCTCTAGGTTCCTTATGATGTTTAATGCAACGAGTTTGCCCAGGAAACGTACTCCTTGAAGACGCTTTATAACGCCTTCATCAGGCATTCTAATGGATACTGAAAAAGTCAACCCCACCCCCTTCTCTTCTCTAACTATATATATATATATATATATATATATAAAATGCGTGCCTTTACATAATTAAAGCGCGAACGAGTTTCAAGTGGCTAGTTAAATCCCTAGGATTGTAAATATAGTTTATATATATATATATATATATATATATATATATATATATATTATAATGGTGTAGGGTTCACCGATCTGGTTAAGGAACAGGTATGTTCCGGTGTGCCTTGGAGCTCACTTTAGAGCCCTCGCGGGCAGTCGCATAGCGACTTAAGGTATATATTTATAAGGTAGAACCGACAAAGGCAACGGAGACCGGAATGGCCATTTCTGGCTTATTAGCCGTCATCAGCCAGTCATACCCAATCCCAGGTGTGGATCACCCGAGATTCGAACCCGCGACCTTTTGGTCATTGAGTGTAGCACTCTACCATTGAGCCACGGGCCCGTTGTTTTGTCGGTTGCGATCGGGAATATGAATTATGATGGTGTGGGGTTCACCGATCTGGTTAAGGAACAGGTACGTTCCGTTGTGCCTTGGAGCTCACTTTAGAGCCCTCGCGGGCAGTCGCATAGCGACTTAAGGTATATATTGATAAGGTAGAACCGACAAAGACAAGGGAGACCGGAATGGCCATTTCTGGCTTATTAGCCGTCATCAGCCAGTCATACCCAATCCCAGGTGTGGATCACCCGAGATTGTCTTTGTCGGTTCTACCTTTATCATATATATATATATATATATATATATATATATATATATATATATATATATATATATATATATAAGTCAAACAAGTGCGTATCACTCACTGATGTGGTTAGGATCTCACTCGATCCCATTTGTCCGCCCACCTGCCAGCTAGCTACCGGCAATAAACGAACGTTGTGTCATAGGACACATACCACATATATAGCACAAATATGTTGCTAATGGTGCAACAGGCAAGACGCAGAGAGCTGTTTCGACGGTCATTACCGATCATCAGTACGTCATATGCCTTGTGCAGTGAGGGTACATAAACAAAGTCAAAGCAAGTGCGTATCACTCACTGATGTGGTTAGGATCTCACTCGATCCCATTTTTCCGCCCGCCCGCCAGCTAGCTACCGGCAATAAACGAACGTTGTGTCATAGGACACATACCACATATATAGCACAAATATGTTGCTAATGGTGCAACAGGCAAGACGCAGACAGCTATTTGTGCATTATTGCCGGTAGCCTGGCTGGCGGGCG
>WEDG01003537.1:0-27001 GCA_017591395.1 Schistocephalus solidus | reverse complement strand
GGAAAAAGCTATATTTTTGGAAAAACGTTTTCGGCAGCCTCTAGTTCTAGTGTAGAAAGAACTATAGTATGATCAGAATTCCCAAGTGGATCTTAAAGGTGACACTGACGATGGCTGACAAACCTCTACAAAAAAATAAGATCAAGTATGTTTGATCCTCGGGTGGGGAAAAATCAACTACCTGGTCCCACATGCCTATATCTATGGCCTCAAGTAGGTCTTCGAACTTTGCAGGACCGGAAGTTGGAAACCAGTGAACTTCAGGAAGATTGAAGTCACCTGCAATCAAGCAGTACTTCAGATTTAAGTCAGCTGCAGCGTGAAATGCCAGCGAGAGACAAAGATCGTAATCCTCGCTGGCATTGGGTGGGCGATAGACACTACCAACGAGTAAAGAGTAGTTATCTTTTAGAACTACTCGGAGCCAACAGCTCTCCTCTACCGCGGTAAATTGGCGATAGTCCAATGGAAAAAATGTAAGTGGTTGCCTAACATAGATACAGCTTCCTCCGCCACGGCCCTCGTGTCGATCATTCCGAATGTAAAGCGTAGCCTAGAATAGAGAGTTCGGAGTCGGATACACAGGGTGTTGCCCATGTCTCTGTAACTATTACAATGTCGGGGCGGTGGATGAAAACCAGAGTCTGGAGCAAAGGCATCTTATTAAAGCAGAGATCTGGCATTGAGGACGATTAGTTTAAGCGGGCACGTTTTTGGTTTTCTGAAACAGGGACAGTTAGGCTGTCAGGGTGACTGCCTTCGGCCAAAGAAATGCTCTTTTCACTTGAAACTATCTGTCCATCCCTTATTTTTGAGATTTGCCTCGCCATTGGTCTTTCGTGTTTTTCAGTTCTATTATTAGCTGTCGCATAGGCTTTAATACGAACAAGAGCTTTACGAGCAGTTGGGCAAGATAAAGATAAAGTTATCTATTTCTTGTCTTAGATTCCTTGTTCCCTGCTCCATCCACAGAGTAAATTTCTGCTGAATGTGGATAAATAACTAACTGAGGGATCATGAAGATGTCTTAGTAGTCCCACTTGAAATGAAGTTAGTAATTTGTGACTTCATACGGTAATCTCTCATCTACTAAGGTAAGCTCGACTATAAAAGAGTAGAAGTATAAAAGTTTAATCATCGCTTAATCGCAAAAGCTAATGATTCGACCACCCTCCAAACTGACTGAAGTTGATGTGTAGTTTATCTTTCGTAAAGCGGGGTTCTGAATTGCATTCAAGATTTTCTTCCTGTCGTCGGCAAACATTGCTGCCTTCACAGCCCAGATCCCCGGACACAATCTGTCACGTATATTGGGAACAGTATTGGCCTTAGTACTGAACTTGTGGAACCCAACGCAGAACTTGACATCTCTTGGCCGATGCACATCCTGACGTCGACCAATGGACGTTTTTATCCTCGAGGAGGGTACCTCTGATTCCAATTCTTTCTAACTTTGAATCCCTGATACGGTACTGTGTCAAAGACCTTTTGAAAGTCAATGAAGGTGAGGTGAACCACGTGTCAATCTTCAAGTGCATGGGGCGTTTTTCTCCTCGCAGATAAATCCTCAGCGTCTGTGTTTTCCACACCTCTAGAATGCATTTTATTTATAAATCTTCTAAATAAAATGGGCTAGGGTGCAATAGTATTCAAAGTGCAGCCGACTTCTAGAAGCCACGCAGCGACTCAGCCTTTGTAGACTTTCTCACACGACTGACAGCAGGATTAAAGCAGCACACCACTGGCGTGAATTTTGGAAGCAAGTGAACGTTGGCGCTTGTACTTCTCTCAGGAATAACTTCCAGGACGTGGAATAATCCTCAGTGAAGGAATATTTGGATAGCCGCAGCATCGTCGTGCGTAAATAACTCCCAAATTTAGAGATGGGAAACCACTCAAGAGTTATTCCAAAACAACGTTTCTTCTACACTAGGGTAGAGACTAAACTTCTTTAACTTCAAGGAGCTGAAATTGATAAGCTATTTAGATTGAACAGCTGAGACCGGATGTAATGGGAACGAGGTTAAACTAGTTTTGGACGAATTGTCCAGTAGGAATACAAAGTAAAAACTGACTTTGAAAATGGAGAAGCATTCGGTCTTGGCACTTTTAAGACGAGTCACTGGCACCAAAAGGTGAGACTGAACATGAGTGTTAGCTACTGAGTTTGAAATTCCTATTCGCGAGGAGAAAAAGGCGTTGATGGATTCGTTGGGACGAAAAGTGTGGTGTGTGAAATAAAGGGTTTTTTGAGGCTGCATCCCAGAGGAGATTGCTGTACCATCTCCTTGTGATTTTCATAGCCATGACTAGATCTCATGGATAAAAGACTGAGAGGCCGACTACGCATACGGGAGGGAGACCCTATTTCTTCACTCCAATCAGTGTAAGATCCCGACAGAGTGAAAACATTTGCGCAACTTGCAGATAACAAGAAATGTGACCTCGCTGTGCAAAGATAGAGTCCAGCCTCAATTGGTTAAAAAGTGTAAATAATAAAGGTAGACTTTTGCTACGCGAGGAGCGGCGTTTTGCCTCCGCTATTGTGTAGTTGAAGCCACATGAGTACAGGAAGTCGATGGCAACATCGATAGGTCGTCTGTCTCGGGAAACATTTTTAAGGTGAAAATTATGACTTCTTTTTTGTCGGTCTAATTTTTCTACTGGATATGATAGTCCAGAAGCTGACATTCCTGAGAGGGAATGGCAGAGATATCACCGTCGAATATGTTCCCCAGTAAAGAGAGAACAGATCCAAACTTTAACATAAAGTCATGACAATGGTGTTAAGCAGACAAAACAAGCTGCTTAGCTTTAAAAACTGGTTGCATTGCTGTGAATACTAGATAAACCCAAGCAACGCTTTGGTTCAACTACTGAGAGCTTGCAACGAGCGGAGATTTTCGTTCTCATTTTTTCTTGGAGGAGTTTAAACTTAAGAAAAATCAGGCAAAGGATTTTCTACGACAATCTAGCAGATCTTGCGATCGAATTTCAGCAGGCCTCTTTTATGCCATTACTTCGATGCTTACAATGATCTGTTCCGTTGTAGCTCGATGGACATGTAAAGAGCATGCTGCTGTCACTCTTACGTGGTGTTAGAGATACCTTACGATAACTCTTTGCCGATCTTTCAGGGGCCTTCGATGGTTGATTTACTTTTGTACAGACGGATTCTGTGGGCACCAGATTTTCTGAACCTGGGAAATGCATAACATAATTTTATCCTCATTTATTTTCTTTCTGATCATCTGTATTTCAGCTGACTCAAACATTTATTCTGATGACTTCTGTTCTTTTTCTCTTTTTGTTTCGCTTAATATTGTGTCTATCAACCTTTACGTTTCCCTGCAATGTTTAAAGTTTAGCTTGCTGATTATTTTCAGTTCTTTCGCATCGTTTTACGGTGATTGTATTTTGTATGTTTGATAAGCACAGCTTTTATTTCCGAGAGGAGATCAAGGTCACTTTCTGCTCTCAAAACTCTTTTTGTGAGTACTAGGCATCCATCACAGCGTGCCAACCCTTAACTGTTTATCTTACTTTCGGTCGAATTCAGTGGCACTCTGCTTTTTTCAATATTTCTGCTTGGTGGATCTTCTCGATCATCTGAGAGTAACTTGAGTATTTCTGGTAGGTTTATGTCACAAGCAATCGAAAAAGCTTACAAAGGTGGGAGAGACCATTATTTCTGGAGTATGTACAATTTTTGTCTGCTGGCTGCCTGGGTGCCTCGATAACTAATCGAGAGGTTGGTTTTTCAAATCCCGGCAGCAGCCTAGAATAATTTTCTGGTCTGGTGGTGAAAATATTCATGCACATGCCAGCAAACTCTCTACGAGAATGCATATATTTTTAATGAGCAGGTTAAATTATCAAGCGAATAGTTTACTGAGCACATTAAGAAGCACTTTTCTGAACCGAAGTAAGTATAGAATTTTAATATGAATCGAAAACCACTCAGCCTTTGAAGCAAGTTTGCCAGTTGTTCTCCGGTTTTTTCTGATGTCGACCCATTTCCTGGCAAGAGACTGTTTTCTTAAGTCCATAGGAGGCGGGTTACGCAGTGATTTGAAGAAAGCTGAGTAAGCTAATTTGTTAAGATTCCGATAGCAATTTTTGTGTGCCTGACGATCAAAATGTCTCTCGAAACTTATAGGCTGATCCTGGTTAACACAGACGTCAAAATATTAAGTCAAGATTTGACTTTGGGCAAAGATTATTGGCCAAAAAATCAAATGCTTGGAGACGAGCAAATTTCAAACTGAATTCCAAAGAAGCGGTAAGAGGAATATTTTTTTATAATAAATTGAATTTTTATTTTTAACATATGGTGATGGTCGTCAGAGGACAGTGCCGAAATTTGTGCAGATATAATTAACTGTGACCTGGTTACGCTTTAAAAATATCATTTGACTTGGCAGAGGGCGTTTTCTCCATCCAAGTGTAATTTCATGTGTTTCGACCCCGCCAAACTCTTGGAACCCATATTGTTTCAAAATAAGCCAGATTTAGAACGCTCCACCATAAGAGGCTGAGGCCCAATTAACACGAATAAGCTTGTTTTATCACCGCAGGAAGATGGAATTTCTGCAAAGGATGCACATGTAGGGGGTTTTATATCGCATAAGATTTTCCTTCAAGTATTAATGTTAAAATGTTTCTCATGCTTGTTCTTCCCATCCTAGAATATTGCTGCCATCTTAGGTCTAATAAATGCTTTTGACAAAAGTAAGAGAGAAAATGATCAGAATATTAACGCGAAAACTCTTTTCTCTTTCTCGATCCAGTATTTCCATTAGTAAACATCAAATTTCTGTTGGCTCAAAGAATCGAAGTCAGCCCCTGTTGCCTGTTTCATATTACTTCTAGCCATACTCTTCCACAAAATTTACATTCTCACTCCAGCAGATTTACCTTATGTTACTCGTTATTCTTCCATGATCATCCAACTGCCCATTTGCTCTACCTCCAACTGCTCTTGTATTTTTGCCTTTAAATACACTTTCCTTCGGAATAGACGTCCAGTTGAAATAAGATCGTTTTTTAAACAAGCGGAATTGAAACGTTAATTACGTAAGCATTTTACCTCGGAAGATACTTTTTCCGTTTCCTTCCCAAATACTCAACTTTTGGACTGACTGAGGCTAAATGTTTTCATAATTTACTGTCTGGTAATTTGAATCCCAGAGACTATTTGGAGTCATATTTTCGTGCACTCAAGATTTCAATAATAATTGCGAAATATTGGTAACCCAATGGTTCCCGCGGTCTCCTCTTTGTTGACAGTCTGCATACTGCTACAATATCGTCAGCCCCCGCATCTGCCGCGTATTAGGGCCATTGTTTTTGCGGCCTTTGATCTTCTCCCTGGTTAAGACCCCAACGGACTGTTAACGATTGTGGGGGTTCCTCTGTATTCACCACCTTGTCGGTGGTCTCAGCAATCAGCAAGTGCGCATCATGGACCAACTCCGGCACTTCGACGATGACCTTTTCTCGCTAGACCTAAGCGTACTGATGATGTCGGTGATGTTCTCTCCTTTATAGAATCCCTGACGGTTACCTCTATAGCTAGTCGGTACGTATTATGATTATAGCTGCAGTAATACGGTAGTGAAAAGAAGCCCCTGTCATACCATGGTTTCTCCCACGAGGAGGAGCGTTTTGAAATCTCATAAACTCCCACCAGCATGACTGTCCGACCTCACGCACACACGTTATTCCAACGAACGTCAACTTTTTCTCCTTAAAAACCCACAAACCCAATTAAACATATACCTTAGGCCAAAAAATGTTGAAGAAGATATTTGACTGTCTGCTCTTATTTAAAATATTTTCCTCACTCGTCATTTGAAATCACCCAGAAGTTGACTTGCTTTTCACAGCTTAACAACTGTACATGTTTGCGCATTCATTTGATTATTTCTAATGGCAGTGCTCTTCCGGGAATTCAAATAAAACCATCTGTCTATCGGTCTACCTATCCTCCATCTCCGTTATCATAAATTACAACCTTAAATTCAGACCACAGTACACACCCTAGTCCCTTCAGCTATTTCCCTTACCACAAAACGAATATCGTTTTTATTTCTCTTGCCATTTGCTTACTCACCTTTTGCACCATATAAAAGGCCTGCAACGTCGTCACATGCGGCCATCGATCTAGACCGGGCACTCGGGTAGTCAGCTTCCCTGAAAGTCAGTGATGCCACTGACAAAATGCCAACTTCGGCCAGCCGAACTTCCCAACGTAAATCAAAGCGTGAATCTCTGGGGTTTCAGCCCCAGCGTGGCAACATTCGCTTATTGACTGTCGGCGCAGAAAATCGCACGCACTCTCGCTGGGGGTAAACAACTCCAAAGGAATGTCCTGCTGTTCGAGAGAGGACTTGTGACCACAACCTGTTAAGACGCTTGTATGCTCTTTAGTATCAGCAAAACTTTTCCAATAATTCTTATTCGTGACTTTTGATTTAGGAAATCTCGCGTTGTCAACCAGCGTATTTTACGAAGAAATTGGGACCATATCCTTTCTATTTTGAAACAAACGTAAGTTGAAAGCCGTAATATAGGGAAGATGACAGTTGAGATTTGACGTAAAAGCATGGGTTAAAATTTTTGGGAGAAACTGTCAACACGGGTTCAGAAAAGGAAGATAATGCACAAAAGATTTGCTGCATTCACTCCAGAGTTGAAACCAAGCACTTAAATTTAGACACGTGATTTACATTGCCTTCATTGACTTTCAAAGAAACTTCGACACTGTGCAGCACCAGCGACTGCTGTACAAGCTAGAACGAATTGGAATCAAAGGTTTTCTCTTCAAATGGATCTAAAACTTCCTCGTGGGTCGGCGCCAGGTCGTGTGCATCGGCCAAGAGAGGTCAAGTTCTGCTGCGGTCGATAGTGGGGTTCCTTATGGTTCAGTACAAAGGCCAAAACTGTTTTTAATCAACGTGGACGCATGTGTCAGGGAGCTGAACTGTAAAGCAGTGATATTTGCCAACGACCTGAAAATTCGTAATGAAATACAGAGCCCTACTGACGAAGATAAACTACAGATCAAATTAACTCCATCGGAGGAGTTGTCGAATCATTGGCTTTTGCAGTTCAATGTCGATAAGTGTACAATACTTCACTAAGGCAACCCATCTGGATCTGCTGTCAGTGGAAGCTACTTTCTCAACGGTGAAGCCTTACAAGACGTGGAAACCCAAAAGGACCTTGGTGTGCTGATGAACACCACCTTAAAACAATCCTCTCACTGCACGATAGTGGCGAAGAGCGCAATGGCCGTGTTGCATGCCATCTGTCGAGCATTTTGGAATTTAGATGAAAATATTTTTGTTAAGACTTTTTAAACATCGTAAGGCCACATTTGGAGTATGCTATACAAGCCTGGAGACCCTGGACAGCTTAAGACCAGAATTGCCTCGAAAGGGTACAAAGGAGAGCCAACAAAATGGTAAGAAGTCAAAGCTCCTTGCCATATCCAACCTGCCTAACAAATCTTAATCTGCTCCCTTTGACCTTTGAGCAAATGCTTGGTTATATCCTTCAGACATTCCACATTGTGAAGGGGTTGGATTGTTACCTGGAATCCTCAGACTTCTTTGAATTTGCTGCCACGACCCATCTTCGAGGTCACCCATTGAAACTGCGTGTCCTGCAGGCGAGACTGGATGTGCGCAAGTTCTCCTTCTCTGTCCGAGTGGTCAAACCTTGGAATGCCCTCCATATTGACGTTGTCATGTCACCATAACTGGACAGATTTTAAAGGAGCCTTTATAGTTTTATATTCCAAAACGAGCCAAAGCGATGAGGAATTTATCTTAGCCCTAGAGACTCACGCACCACTTGTAAAATTTCATGTTCACCTTTGAACTTTTGCAACCTACATGGTTTCTCTGTATGCCACACTTAATTCTATGTTAAAAATAGGGTACTCAAAGGCCCATGCCTATTTCCCTTAATAACTTGAATTGAATTGAATTGAACTGAGCGCAGGAAAACGGAGTGACCAAATAAGCATTTGGCTGTATTGCAACAGACCAGCGCACATACGTCTTTGTACTGCCACACTGTCTGCGCCACGTTTGCAAGTTCAGGATCTGTATACGTACACCTGAACATTTTTCATTCGTAGAAACAATAGCATGAACCAAATTTTCAAAAATAATTAAGTCAACAGCATCTAAGAAAAGGGAAGTCCGGCTGCCATCATCTTTTACGATCACATTTTGCTGTGTTCGGACACTTACATGCTTGTCTACAAAAGAACGTTAACGCAAGACAGTAGATAAGCTACAACTTGAATCTTGTCATTTCCGAGCTGAAACAAGCATTCACGGTGGGCATTGATCCCAACAGACACTTGTGCATGCGTGTGACATAGAAGGGTAAATTTCTGCTGCAGTTTCCAGAAAAAATCCATTAAGTAATTTTTATTTTCCTTACGCACACTGGCAGAAGCTGAAAAAGCGACTAATCTCATGCTATACTACGATCGGCAACGATCGATGTGGCTAGGCTACTCAAAATATCAATTTTTATGCGTGTGCTCGTGTTGGTCTGAAGTTTTTAACACGAACGTCTGTTTTTTACCCTTTATTTTTGTCATATTTTCAAATGCTTTGCAGTTTTTTTTTCGGACATTTCAACCATCTTTTTGGTTTTACAACACAAAACTCAATGCCTCCGTCGAAGAGTTTTGAAAGCCATATATTATTCATAGTGGTATTAAAGGATCCCTGCATATTTCCCTCAATAAATTTAATCGAAAACCGGCCACGAACACTGTTAAACATTCCACATTTCCGATGCACTGAAAAGTATTAAATTAGGGTTAAATAACTGAAAGGGACAGCGCAGACATGAAAAATGTTCAGGTGTCAGCGGATTCTAATGGGGAGTCAGTCTTCGACCTCAAGTTTGTGAGTTCGAACACTTGAAAAATCTTACAGGGCTGACGAATTTTCAATAGTTTTGGGGAACTTTTGGAGCAGGATTTTGATTGTCTGCTCAGTGTTTCTTATCCAATATAAACATCTCAGAAAAGAAAGGGAGTCCAGAAGAGTCCGTTAAATTCGGACGAATTCGAATCCTTCGATGTTGGCATTAGTAACAACAGTTTACCTTTTGGTGTTGGTGGCGATAAATTTGTCAGGTTTGTCATGATGCCATCTGCCGTTGAACGCCTGAGAGCGGACAATCCCGTCCGTCTTCTTCCAGATATTACCATTACAACACCAGAAGGTCGTGATTTAGAATTTGACACATATATATGCAACTTTGAAAGAATATTTGCTCTCGAAAAACAGGATGAATGTTCTTTTGGCCAAAATACTGCGCGTGAAATGTTACATACAGCTGTAGGAGTGATTGCCGTTAGCCTTTGTTCAATGGACAAAACAACCATTTATGCTGTCCTTGGAAAGAAATCCGCATCGACAGTGTTTGTAATTTCTAAGGAGGAAAACTGTGCTAACAGGATTATATGTGATCGAAAACCGGTATGATCTGTCGCATCTTCTATTATTGTTTGAAGTAGAATAAAGATGCATTGGTGAAGTCAAAGGAGAACAAGGAGTTTATGAGCCGAATAAGAAAGGCCTTATTCGCTTTGAGAAATGCAAAGGTTGGTGAGGATGACGAGTATGAATCGAGTTGTGCCAATACATCAGAATTTGAGCTTGTATTTGCTTCTGATTTGTCTGAAACCACAGAAGAAGTGGAGGCTGATGCTGATGGGGAAGAAGAGGGAGGAGTCGATGATGACGAAAACTTAAACGAAGAAAAACAGGAAAATGAAGATGAACCGGAAAGCCGTAAATTATCTTCGTCTTCGAACTCTAGTAGTTCTGGGTCGGATAATGAGTCAGGCGATAGTGAAAGTGAAGAGCCCGATTATCATTGCTCTCGTGGATACCATACCTTTGTTAAATCCTGTCTTCAGCGAAAGCTTGTTATAAGGGAGATGGTTGAACAACAGGTTTTTAAAAGAGACAGCAACGTCGCAATACCCCTTATTGGACCAGAACACAGAGTAGCCGCTGTATGCACATTTCACACGCGTGAAATAGAACCTGATAAACGTATTGTGCATATTGTTTTCATGACTGTTAGGAAACACCTGCGCAGGCTCGGAATTGGTTCAAAGATCTTGGATATCCTCAAATCAACGGACATATCTGGACCATACGATGCTGTTGTGGTTCATGCAGACAACAATGCCGTCAACTTCTTTAAGAAAAACGGGTTCACTGATGACCTGCTCATTAATCGGCAGTGGACGGCCATTGCTGATGAGTATGTAAACTGTGCGCTCATGACCTACTTCCCACCAATAAGCTGTAAAGAGAAAACTCTGGAGATAATTGACGAGGAAATTTCCGACTGGTTAAAGAAATCTGCTGATTTAGAAGAAATTCAGCTGACCCTTCTACGTAGACTTCGGGGCGAAATCGCACAATTGAGAAGAGATCTAAGGGAGAAGGTAATTTTATATCAGATGCACTGTATGAATAATCCTTACTACGGATTACCAGATAAACAGTGAAGAGCCACGCATGATATGCCGAAATTTGTTTTGCTGGTGTTTTCGTTTACGCCTATGTCACGTGGTAAATTCACAGCAAAAAATAAGTTTGCACGATGCGCTTAGCTACGGAAACTTATAACTGAATTGTAAAACTATCCTGGAGATGCTATAACCTGCTTGATTTGAGGACATTCACTTATCGTTTTTATCACACGATGCAATGTAGAGGGCATTTTCCCTGCAAATTCATATATTCTATCAAAATGTATGTATCAATCGGTATTCTTAGGTGAATGTGAACGTATTTGGAAGCACATCCTGCCAACACAAATTGAGTGAGATTGAAAAGGCGAAAAGATTCCACATCAGCTGTCAAATTTTGAGCGATATTCATTAATGATTTGGTTTATTTTATTTTATGTTAATTTCTAAGGGACTTATCATAGATGAAACAACCAGTGCTGTTCGAAGTGCTCGATGACTATTATGTTTGACCATGTGATTTTTCTTGTAGTAAACATTAGGATATTATGCACAGGCATATGGACCTCTAACCTTAGGGAAAAGTGGTGTATGCGTTCCTTGGGGCAAGATCATGTGTGTAGCACGAACGGACGAGGTCATTAGGTATGCCAGCTTCTGCGCCTATTCTATAAACTAGAAAAATGACTGCCTTATAAGGTTGGCTTGTAAGGTTACCAAATGTGGGAAAGATGCGATCTCACAGTCAGCCTAGAACGTGTTTGTGCGGAGTAACCGACTGAGTGACTGAGAGTCAGGCTGCAATGCCTCCTTAATGTAACCTCCGTGGCATATCCTCTTCGTGGGATCAGAGCCAGGTGTGACTGCACGCTTAAGGGTGGCTCTGGCCGCTCGTCTTCTTGGCTTGTTAATGACACCGGGCCCAGGTGGGATAGGAGAAGAGAGTGCGTAAGATGCAGCACAAGTTTCCTCCGGCTATAATCTAATTCACACACAAGTTACTGTAACTGCGCCACTTTGCTGAAGGGCACATACTGAATGTCATAGAAGCCGACGGTCAAACTGCCAATGTTCATAAAAATATTTTTTATTTATTATAGCTTTCCCTGGCTCGGTCCTTTGTCAGTTAGGTTTGAAGTCCTCCAAACATAATTGAAGGGTCTAGAGTGTTCACTGTGTGAATAACTGTCGCTATAGGCCCTCAGGTGATCCATATGACTTTATAATTAGGCTACGCAGATTGAGGTAGACGTCGACGTTACCTTTTGACGTTGGAATGTCCTCACTGAAGTGCAAAGTAAAACCAACATGTGTTGAATGTACATGTTCTTCCGTAGATTTTTGGATTGCCCATTTACCACTGTAGCCAACCGTTCTGGAAAGTGTGCATTTTATTCCTAAAAAGTTATCAGTGCACTTCGGATTTGGGCGTGTTAGACAGTACCTATTCAGTTAAAATTTTTAGGACATGCGTGTGTGTCCGAACCAATAAGGGCTTGAAAAATTGAATTATTTGTTGAGCACGAGAGAAATCACAAGCGACTCTATCAATTCGGTCACTGTCAGGAACGTTTTAAAAATTTAAATACGACACATAAATCCATTGATCTCATTACCTAACACCTCCGGCCTGTGTGCATGTTCTACGCCAAGTGGGGCGTGGTATGCACTGGTTAACAAATCTGTGCAATCAGCCATTTTCGATGAACGTCCGTCAATGTTAATTGTTAATTGGCAACCTTGTCTTTCGGTTTATTAAAATCCGTCTTAACACGCCTTTCTAGGATCCTTACGTTACTGCACTTTTGGCTGATTGGGTGGTTGTTGTTTAAGTCCAATACTTGCGTCGTGTTTTTCTCTTCTTTGCACACTGGTCTTAAGGCCACCACAATATTTGGTGCAGACGAGAGAATGAAGAAAGGCCAGCTGGTTGTTTTCTTCCTTCTCTATCGTAAATTGAGTCCTGAATGACGATGTAGAAACGTTTGTTGAACGTTGGCACGTTCGACGATGACGAACGTGTCCTCCACAATCTGAGCCTATAATTTTAGTCTGTGGCGTTTGGAGAACAGAGACCCTAATCTTTGAAGGATCACCTCGGCTAGGTGACCTGAAATTGAGTAAAAGCCATTGGCGTTCATCTCACTTGCTCGTCATTTGTCCTGTCAAACGTGAAGTACATTCTGAGACTATAGTTCAGGGTTTGGAGTTTTGGGCGTGTCCGATGATGAGGGATTTGCATCATACAAATACCGCAATGCCTTGTGTATAAAAACAGTTTCTGATGCTGTCTCTGATGATTTTTTCTAACATGAATTTGAAACATCAGACGAATAACGTCCTTGCTTCAGTAATCGTGTCTCTTACTTCGCAACAGCCTATCAGTACTGTACACAGTTAGATCATTATTCAACATGATAAACCTAGCATTCGATTAGACTTCTAGCCACGGTGGTGCAACGCGCGCACCAAATATACTACTGACTACCATTGAACACGTCAGAGTTGCCGCGCAGAGGTCGATAGCACACAAGCTCTACTTTTTAGCGTGAACAAAGCGACAGAACCTAGAAAGTAATGTCTCGAGCACTTAGAAAACTGGAAGTGATATCAGTAGCCACATGGGGAATGAGGGAGGCGAGGAAGTGAGCGACTGATGAAATCTCTTACCCTCTGAAGATCACGGAAGTACGTATTAGTAAATGTTTTAGATACACTCAAGTGATTACCAGTTTTTCTGAGTCATAGGTATTAATTCAAATGTTAACAGAAATATCGATGCGTACCGTAATCGCTGGCTTTTTCTTGTTTCCTAGTATTCGCATTATACATTAATCTTTCAATAAAAGTGAGGTTTTAAGTGTCAACCTAACACCTAAGGTGTTTTTGTCGTTAACAGCTACCACTCGCATACTTACTCGCAAAATACTGAATTGTTTTCGAGCAGGACCTCACCAATTGAGAGATACAAACGCCAAGTAGCTTATCAAACAGAGGAGACAAATCGATACCCGCCCTCACGCCTTTTAAATACATGGGCGAAAACAACGAGGGTGCTGTACCGACCGGCCGCCTTCCACTGCATCTGGAGGCTCTTGATCTCCGAGTAGCACCTGGATGCGATGAAATGTACCAACAGCTCACTGGAAGCTTTGCGAGATTCAAGACCTTAGCTCCAATTGGTGACCTCTGAAGCATGGTACGTTTGCATTCTCCGCGTAAATTTTTATGCCATCAAACTCAAACCATAGGCTTTGGGTATTATGTTTTGCAAAGCCTAATAACAGAGATTATCACGGGTTATTGTTGAAGTCCTGCGACGCAAGTGTTTTTATCATCTGTTAGCTATAATCTGGTCATAAGTGAGAAGGTCCAAAACACAATCACCAGTCTGGTTGATCTTGACAAACCTTGTATTTTTGCAAACAGAATTCGCTAAAAATCAGTTCCCGTCAGAACGGAACATGCAAATTTCCTACATCGTTTTCTATTATAAGATTGGTGAATACGTTTTTGAGAACATGCATGTCACTCACTGCTCCAGCGAACCGAAGGTTTTGGAACTTGCAAACCTGATTGCGCCCACATTTCAATTATCTCACCTAATTCAAAACACTCAAAGTTGATCCACTACTATACATCCTCAGAAGTAAATTTTAAAAATAAAGCAGATATTTTTGAAAAACTGCCATTTCCTCTTCTGCTTCACCCCTTTAGCCCTTCCCTTTCGCGGCGACGCCCCTACTTCATGCCCCTCAAAGAGATGTGAAATGCGTGACTCTTTTCGCGACAGTCCTAAGATTAGCCTTTTTCTGTCTTTTATTTTTCATTTATTAATTTTAACTACTTGTACTCAGCCTGTTAGGTGGACTCCTAAACTGTCTTTCAATAAAGTTTTCACAATCGATGCACTTCTTCAATCTTTGCTGAACTTATAAGCGCTACTTACGCCGCGTATCTGGTCAGGACTGGACTGTGCCTCAATAGGGACTCGTTCTGTGTCCCGAGTTACTGCATCAGACAGACAATCACAGACCGCGCTGATTGTATGAAGACTTATATCGAGCACAAATCGATAAGGTGCGAAGTATTATAAAATTTAAAGACAATACTTCTGAATAGTACAGCCGGAAAAGGTAAATTTCGTGAATAAAACTCCTTTTTATCTATAGATGCAAAATCTGTACCATCCATTCCCATAAACCTTTCGTTATGCGATTTTAAGGTACAGAGTGGAGTCTTATTTTTAATGCGCAGTCTTATGCGTGGTCTTCGAGAACTGAGAGCTAAATGGAATCTTCGCCAGCATCATAACTTTCCAAACATCAGAGTCTGATCTGGTTGAGTGTGTCCAAGATATTCGGGTCAGTTTTTGCAGTGGAAATTTTGAAGCATTGTCTGTCTGCGCAAATCGGTTACAAAAATAACGACGAAAATCTGCACGGGAATGCCTCATGAATGAAGCCAACTATAAGTGACCGCCAGTTCCACCGTGGATAGGCTGAAGATTCATTTCATATACTCTTTTGTTGCATGAGCAAAAATGCAAAAATAGCTGACGTAGTGTTATTAAGTCCACATTGTTGAAAATAATTCCTCAAGGCATATAAGAACAAGCTATTTCCAGGTTTAAAATCGGATGTATGATGCGGTGTAGGTAGAGGACTCGAGATTTTGGAAAGTCACCATAAAAACTTATCGAAAAAGTCATTTATTGTGCTGACTACCACATTACCGTAAAATTCACTACTAAGTGCTTCCGTTTCCACAGTTTAGCATTGTGCTTTTTCTCTGATGAGCACGAGTCGAGGAAAATAAATTGCAGACAGACTGCAACAGACAAAATTCTCAAAATCAAGTTCCCGGAATTATGCGTTTCACGAAGAGCTCTCACAAGT
The DNA here is from genome assembly GCA_017591395.1 of Schistocephalus solidus. NCBI lineage: Eukaryota > Metazoa > Platyhelminthes > Cestoda > Diphyllobothriidea > Diphyllobothriidae > Schistocephalus > Schistocephalus solidus. Next base: position 11,578 of record WEDG01003537.1, on the reverse strand, counting down.
TCGTATTTGCCAAACTCGCCAGTTTTTCTCCAGCCTTTGTCTTGGGGACTAACAGACCAACAAATCGAAAGGTCCGAAGATAATTTAATTCGTAAGACTCTTGGGGCACAACCTAACTTTACGTCACAATAGTAGCGTGGAGGGGAGAGCGTTAATATTTTATCCATTAACAACTGTCTGGGGCAACGTATACCACCTGAACTCTATTCAACTTTTCTGTGCTGCTACTTACACAAGTTGAATGAGTATTGCCTCGATGTCAGTCAACCATAAACCGAAGTGAACGTCATCAGTCCATTTTTGCTGCCCTGTATTTGTTATGTTTATTTGATATTATATCCAGCGAAAAATTCGCTGATATTTTACTTGCAATGTCGGCACAGCCCGGTAATGTTGAATTAGTAATGTCATCCTTATTAGCTAATATTTGAGACAAGCAAGCGCTTATCTTCACTGGTGTGTTTAGGACGCAAGACGCAGACAACTGTTTCGACGGTTGGTACCGATAATCCGAGTACATAATATGCGCTTGTGCGGCGAGGTATATACAATAAACCGAATGAGCGCGTAACAGTGATCACGGATGTGGTTGAGGATCTCACTCTATCCCATTATCCCCGCCCGCCAGCTTCCATAATGGCGATACACAGATTATGTTGCTAAAGGTTCAACCAGGCACCACGCAGAACGCTATTTCCCGGTTGTTACCCGGTCATCTGTAACGTCATATGCCTAGTTGCATGCAGTTAGGGTATTTGGGCCCTTTAACGGAAGCTGCATTAGCTAGATGCGCTAGACCAATACGGGAGCCACATCAGGGTGCGTCAGGGCGTTGGCTATTCCGGAATGCGGTCCCATAACAAATTTCGAAGAACATGGGGGTGCGCGTACCGAAACATGGGCACGCGTATATGTAGGCTCATACCGCACGCCTCCCACTCCGTCGGAGATCCTTCATCTCGCGCCCGACGCCTCCGGTAACTTCTAGACTATTTCGCGACGACACCCCAGGCACAGGCGGGTAAGCTGAAAAGAGTTAGAGATGCAGATGCAGTGCAAAGCCTACCATCACTGGAAACTAATTTGCGCACAAGTCAACGTCCCTGCAACGTCAATTACCAGTGGAGCATACGGTGAACATCCCTCGGGTTATGACGAGTCGAGACTGGCGAGGCGAGTATAGAAGACTCGAGCAAGCTCCTGACACTCCGCACTGGTGTGGATTTAGAGGATCTCACCTCAGATCCCAAGTCGAAAAATAGTTTCCAGAATTTTGGTTCACATCGCGGGAAAGCGCATTTTACCCTGGCTGCATTTTGCAAGGAAGTTAAATCCATAAAAAGAGTGGGTAGAAGAATGTCAATATTGGGTAGTAGGGCGGTTACCGTTCGAAAATTTCGTAATCTTTCGAAAAGACTTGGAAGCAGCGTGATTCATGCGTTCTGTTCGTGAAGGAGAGTTAGGCACTCTGATTAAAATTAACAGTTTGTCAACCCACCGCGCTCCGAGTGGTCTCTCTCTTGGCGAGGTGCAATGGGCACACACAAATATAGATACAGTAGGTAACAAAATTAACGGAAATGAGGTTCCCATCTCCGATGCCAAAGAAGCCAAGGTGTAAAATCAAACCGATTGATAAAGTGCATTTTTCGCCATCACATAAGAAAGTTGGCAGTTACGCATCTAATTATAGACGTATGGGTTAGAAATATGATAATATTTTGAAGCTGGCTCTTAAAGGGGTTAGAGAGCGAAGAGTACTCACTAAGTATTAGCATTAAACGGGATTTTGTTTTCGACCTACATATATCAATCGATACCAGTTACAGCAATATCCTGCGGTTGCTTGGAAGTCAAAAGGACGTAATGTATGGAAATAACTTCTGCGGGATGGGATAGTTACTTATGCACAGCTGGAAAATATTATTAAGATTAAGTTGACCAGTTACAAAGATATCGACAGTTTTAGACTCTCATATGGAGATCAAACACGTTCTGGAATCTTCTCATGCTAAACATGACCAAGTCAGCTATGAGCTGGATGAAGCTACGTTTCTCCCCAAACAGAGCTCGGTGGCATCACCCCGGCTTTGTGAATAATCTGAATCGGTTACTGAGATTTCGACTGCATTTGCCTGGAGTGCGGTAAACCGCGTGTTTACAGATATTCTTTGTATCAGTCCATAATACGGTTTAAAGGTACTGGAGCGAACCATGGGCGTTGTGTAGGGTTATAAGTATTTGTTAATATCGATTTCTCGTCACCTGTTTGATGCGATTAGGGCGTTTTTGGGGTCTACGTTGGGACTGCAGGGCGTGGCAAGACAACGCAGAAAGTTCTCGGTGGTCGGTTGGATTCGAGTCGATCCACAAAGCCGTTCAGGTTATACTGGCGGACGCCAGTTAACTACTCTAACGGCCTACACCCAACGGAGTGCTCGACAGCCAGAAGCGAGTTACCCATGCAGCTGCTCGACCCAGCGCTGTGCTATCAGAAAACGCTTTCCGTATTTTAGGCGTCGCTCTTCACTGACCAACGATGGCTGGCGGCTGTTGTTCACACGTCTTCCCCAACCCCTGATAACGATTTGTTCACTCCGCGCGCCGGCTTGGTGATGTTCACTCTCCTCACCCCGACCTCTGAAATCCTCCATCCTGCCTACCTCCCACCTGCCCGTGGCCCTCAACCGCCCTCCTCGTCAGCATTACCTGCAGACGGCGTGAACGATCGATGTTTTAGCTGGAGGCGCTTATAAAACCCTGTCACGCCTGATAATTTAATTACCCTTTTAACTGCCCTGCGGTTGATAAAGAATTAGCAAGAAGCCCGTGTTTCCCGGCCCTGGGATGTCAAAATTACAGTTAGAAAATTATATTTCGGCCACCTGGACAACAAAGCTGAAATCTTTCAATCTCGAGAGATACCCAGCAAGTCATCAGGTGATTACTGTCTCCGTACTCTTCCTTACAGCCCCTCTCTAACCCGTGGGTTCGGCGTTGTGCATTAAATCCGGATTCTGTGGAAAGCAATCATCCAGGTGTAGTTGTTGTTTGCACGCCATTGGTCTCTCCACCTATAAGTTAGAAGTGCTTTAAGGAAGCCAAAACTGAAGTAGAGCAGTAAAGAGACTTCCCGAAGATACTTGGATAGGGCCTATTTTAGCACAAGAAAACTCCTTGCAAGATTCCTGCGAAGGGGTTATGCTTGCATGCAACTGGAAATAAAATTGCTAAAGGTTTAGTTCCAGCCGTTCCATTTGACTAAAAGAATCTACAGCCAGATAGTTCCGCAGGCCTTGTGGATTTACAAAAGCCCTTTCAGAAGTAGGTCGGTTGCCTCATTCGCGAGTAAAATCTCAAATAAGATGTGGCGTTAAAGGTATACTGAGGTGGATGCTGGGTCCATTGGCAGTTCAAATTACTCACCTAGATGCTTTTTAACGACAGCTGTTACATGGCAGAGTGTTCAACTGAGTTACACTTGATAGTGATTCTCAATAAACAGACTGTGAGTAATTAAGTATAACTTAAGTGGAATAAATCAAATTCTAATATGGATTGGATGCTCGTACGGTACTCCCTTAGAACACAATCGGTGATAGGTAAGCGTTGAAAACTAGAACGGTGACAATGGGGGTAAGGTCATTAAGGGGTGTGGAAAAGGCGGTAACGCCCATCGTCATCATTCAAGTTGGAGCCGGTTTTGGATATTGAGTTTATTTTATTCATGCCTACGCATTCATACCCTACCTACATGTCAAAAACTGCCGGTTCCTAACCACAATCCGATCTAGCAACCACGTTCTTTGGGTTTGAATTCTGTTGCCGGGTTAGATTTGAGGGTGCATGGGTTGCCACTTATTCATACTTTAAGGCTGCCTATCTGCTTTGGCCTTGATAGGTAAAATTAAGAATTATGCATGTAATCCAACCAAATGCATAATCGATTGTTTCAGTATTCACAAAAGATGAAATGATTTTTATTTCCCTAAAACGGAACAGTCTGTTTCTTACTGCCCGACCATGTAGCCAAGGTCACCCATACTCAGTTTCTATGAAAGAGTACCATAAAGGCCTCTATTTTCCCGCTGGGATAAAGTCAAAAGTAGAGTTTCAAATGAAAGTTGTACTGGCTTGCGGAAGCTTCCAGGCAAAATGGATACAATGTTTGAGACGTGTAAAGTTAGTAAAGTAAGTCACTTAAGAATGTAGAAAGGAAAACTGAGTAGGAGAGGCCAACAACTTCAAAATAGGATAAGAGTTATCAGGTAAAACAAGAGAAGTATTGAACTTTAAAATTTTGTAAGGCTCTATGTTTTAATAACTAAACATCTTTTCTACCAGCAGCAAAATGCATTTTATCATAAGACCACAGGATCAAAATTTTTTGGGCAAAAATTTTATGATTTTTCTTCCCTCGATCGACCTTTTGTTTATCAGATTCTTGACATTTCTATGGGATCGAATATGGTTTTAAGAACTCTCTAGGATATTTACATGCACATACCATCAGTTTATACCGATTTTAGTTATCTAGATTTTTCCTAGAATGTATATTTTTATTTGCAAACCCACCTATCTACAAGTAAGTTATTGACCATACGATTATTGTTATTCGACAACGTTGCAGCATGGGGCACTACTCACCCTCTATTGGGCGTCAGCAAATGACCATAAACCAAACAGGAGGAGATGAAGTTAAGGCGAAAATGTTGCCAAATCAGACTAGCAGTCAGGCAAAGAGAAGTATATAACAGAGCGAAGTCATGAATTTTAAAAACACTACCTAAGAACAACCTCAGGAGTTACTGAGTTTAAGTAGATCATGAGGACTCTCGCATATCTGGAGGGAGACGAATAGGGATTTTATTCACTGCGGAAGGAAATAGGCAGACATCTGGCAGCACCAGAAATGGGAACCACTGGTGATGACCGCATACTGTTCGGTCCACCAAGCCAGGTGAAAAGGAAAGACCCTAGGCTTATAAATATTCATATTGCCCCCCGGATAACATCTGGGACGAAACACCCTTTAACTGCCATCAAAATCAGCACATAAGAAGTCCCAAGCCAATGGATCAACCTTGAATGTACAGGCACATTCTTGAGATGGCCAGCCTGTTATTTCAGACATCAGTAGCATATGCTTTTAGACTGCTCGTGCATTTGGAAGTAACAGACTTTTATTGGATTAAATTGGCCTAAAATCCGTATTCATTTTAAGTTTATTAAAGACTTTATTTATACCCAGACTGGAAAGAATCTCAGTACACCAGGCGTTCTTATAACAAATTATGAATTTGGGATGCATATCATCGGATGGCAAAATAATGCTTGTGGTGGCTGTTTAACGTATTTTTTATTCTAAAATAACTTTGAGAAGAGAAACATTTTAATTTCAAAGTTGATCATCTGTCACTTACCCACCGTAGTTTAAAAGAAGATTAGAGATTTTTGAGAGCATTTATTTTTAGCAAACAAATATGTATTCCCAAAGACTTTAAGGTATTGACGGATGTCCTTAAGATATTAATCTATTTATTTTGTTTCCTGTGAATCACGTTCATTGTGGGAGAGTGCGATGGTTGTACACCTGGCTGTAACATAGCAACCAGCGTAAGAGGATTGATTAAAGGTTGGATGGGCATTCAAATCCGCCGTGCTTTAAAATATTAAGGTACCACTGGGTATCAAAGGAGAACTAAAGAGCGACGTCAGACAAAGAGATGTTTTTCAAATGTGTTTAATTAACCAACAATAGTAAATGCTTTTCTGCAAAATGGAAGCTGCGTTCAAGAAAGGGCCCTGGAAAGCACAGATGGGCAAAGCAACACAGTGGGCTGCCCAGGAACCTGCATGTTTGGGTTATCCCTCTTGAAACTCCTTTCAGGTAGCATCCATGATCATGCGTTGACAGGTATCATAGAAACCAACCAGAGTTCTATCACACCTCCGTACATAGCAGAAATATATTTTAGCAGAGGAAGCTCTGGTAGAAGCCTTATTCGAATGGTAGGCTGTGAAGCATAATTGATGATGATGATATTTAAAAGGGAGTGCGCAGGGATGATTTAAAGAATTTCTATTAATATATGTATGCAATCGTTTGCGGAAGGCAAATCAGGTTGCACCACTCGCGCCTCTAACGTAAGACCAGTCAAAGATGGAAGTAAAATACAAGTTGCATGGATGCAGAAACTTGCTTAGCAACGCCAAGGGATATACGGATCAGGCTTTCCGTCAAATTGGCTTTTCCCCTGTCAAAATTATCCGATGGCAGATGCAATCATGAAATGCACCCTATTATTAGCACAGCGCTCAGGTTACATAAGTTGAAATAAAAGACTCCCATCAGGTTTTGACTAAGGAGACACACAATGCTTGCAGAAATAGTTAAAGGGATTAAATGGGCTGAAAAACAAAGTCATTATTACACGAGACAATGGAAGCCAATCAGTGATCCAGTTGTGGCATTCCACAATTGCCCAAAAAGGAAATCTCCACTTGCATGAGTATCGCGTTTAATTGTAGTTATTGATTCTAAAGTCTTCTAACAATCTGATATAGATGCTCAAACTCCGTATTGGATGAGTAGACATTACTTTGCTGCCAGTACCAGAAAAGCTAGGGGTTAAGGAAAACTATGCACTTCTACTAACAGTTTGAAAAAGATCTTGTACAAAGTTTATTCTTTAGAGGGTTTTCCATTAATCATCCTCGCCCTAAAGTGTTTTCTTGAGTAAAAGGCTACCTTATAAACTACAGAAACCATACAGTACAGTTAAAATAGTATGTCCATTTAATGTGTTATTACAGATGAACCTAAATAAGGATAAAAGGTCTGTTTATAATTGCATCGAGAGGCTTATTTATTTGCGAAAGATGAACTGTATGGGTTTAGATATGCTCAGTTTAAACCTATATTTTAAGAAGGAGATCATGCGTAAAAGTTTAAGCCCTTCCAGAATATGTTACTCGTGATCGTCCTGCCTCATCAATGGTATTGTACCAGAACGACCATCCAATCGTAGAATTGCACAAAAAGGTCTAAGTGTTTCAAAATTCAAATAATGCCATGGGTATGCACTTACATAATATTTTTCTTTGGAGTATTTTGCGCGAAATATAGAAGATATTCATTTACTAATATGTTCCAAAGGATGCTCGGGCGTTTAAATCTCCGTAAAATGTAATAGCACCATGCTGTACTAGTCATTTTATTTTCGACTCGGTTTGAAATCTTCAGCTTCATTCTGCACAGAGCATAAAGTTACTTTGTCATTAACATCTCCCGCAAATTTTACAGAATGGAAACTTGCCTATTGATGCTCACAGAGGTAGAGTTAGAGTAAGAAAAGTCAAAGCGCTTTAATGGATGAATTTCGAGAAATGATATTTTATTCGAAAACTCCTACAGCCAAGCGAGACTGTTTTACATGTGTTTGCGCAAACCAGTCTTGAAAGATGAATGCAGACAGAGAGAGTGTTCTTCAGATCGAGAAAGATTTTCTATGTGAATTTATAAGCCGGGAAGCAGAAGACCGACAAATATTATGTGCAGTAACGAGAGTCAAAAGATAAGTGCTACTCATCAAAGAGAAATCTCAAAAGGGCTAAACCTGTCATCACCGGAATGAGCAGAGTGAAGAAACTAAATGTTTGACAATAAAATCAACCAACTTTATCAAATTATTGATTTTTCGGTATAGCTACAAAACAGGCAATAGAATGATGGAGAGCAAATCAGTAGACCGTGATAAAATTAAAAAGGTGGATAGCACCCAGTAATTTGGTTAAATATAAAGGTCCCTCTATAGAATTTTGGAGCTCTGACGGGGCCATGATTAGATCTTGCTTCCATCTATATAGAATCTTTTTGGACCGCATTATCGGATTAAAATACCTGAATGATTGCAGGCATGAGGACTAAATCAGACAATGGAGCAATTTAAATACCTTCGGAATGAATAAAGATTATACTTATGATAGACTTTTTATTTCAATAAATGTAAACTGACATGCTGAAATGTGTTTTAGATAAAAAAACTTCTTAGGTAGGTTTGTAATAGTAAGTAACATCCAACTTTATCATGGAATATTTCAGTCAAGTGAGAATACCGGTTTTTAACTAAACTTCCTTTTGATCACCGGAAAAAACGCTGCTCGATGATAAGCAGTATCTACGACTAAGGATGTCTGATAAATTTTTGATGCCCTTAAAAATTAAAATAGGTTTAACATAATATTGCCCGAAAAAAACGTTCTTTTACTCATTTTGTACCAATTTACTCCTTTTAAAATGTATATGCTTGACACAAGTGCACATTTTGGTATCTTTGGGGATTTCTGAGAGCATAAATTGCCCATTCATTGAGCACTGTATCATTCCATTAAATAACCATGCCGTATATAAACTGTGCAACATATTACTAAGCCATTCCAAAATTTTATGAGTGCTTAAGGAATTTTCAACACAGCGTAGAAAAATTGGACAGAAATTCGACAGCGTGCCGTTTGGAATCCCTGAGCGCAAGCGTAGTATCTGGTGGAGTTTTAAGTAATTCGGAAAGTTAAAAAAGTGTTTTAGATCCAAAACAATTACTTTTTTAAAAGTATAAATAGTGAAGAGTTGAAGAAAAATCTTATATATTTTTATTTTATTTAATTGTTTTTTATTTTAAGTCTATAAAATATATTTAAGTGTATTTTCCCTTTGAAAATCTGTGAAAAAAGTTAAAATACTTAGTAAGTCGTCTTCTTATGAGGGTGGGTTTTCCAGGTGGTGCACAGATATTTCCCTATCTACCACCAGTTAGGTGAACTTATTTTCAAATTCTAGCGGTATTTCTGTTCGTCTCTTTGACCCTCTTGTGAAAAACTCGGCGGCCTCGGTGGGATTCGAACCCACGCCAGCAAGATGAAGGCTTTAGTACAGTAAAAGCTCTAGCCAACTGATCTTCGAAACCCCATCGGGAGCCTTTAGTTTAATCAAACTTGGGTCAAGTTACCTGTCGAGCCTACTTCAACGTAAGGAATCTACCAATTCTGATACATTAAGCAGACTGCCCAAGCAGGATTTCCTAAGCAATCACTCTAGAATCTACCAGATGACTACCAGGCACAATTAATTAGAAGAAATAGAGGGACTCTGTGCGTGAATGATGAAGGACTTGAACCGTCCGTTGTTTAAACGCCTCCAATCGAAATTCACGAAGCACCTTCTTTCAACATGCACAACCCGCTTTATTTTCCTTTTTCTTACGAATTTCACTGCAATTTGAAAGATAAATCACTTGCTTAGGGCAAAAGGCTTAAAAACCTACAGTGAGGTTTTTCAAGGAAGCGGAGAACATTTAAGCCTCGTCTTCTAGGTTTAGCACGTTTTTGAGCAGTGTTAAAGGCGAAGCAGGCATTCGTTCTAGCGTTAATGGCAGTATTCTTAGTTTTCTCGTTATGGCTGCTTATGTCAACTCCCTGCGTCTTGTAAAATAGTTGTTTGAATAAGGTGGTGCTAATGTCCTGACAAGGAAGGCTTTGCAAAAAGGATCTTGGAAGGTAATTTTCAGAGAACTAAATAGAAAAGTGCTCGTTTTAGCTGTCATTTCACTGCCCTTATCAACCTCGTTAATAGAGCATAGACAGAAGGATCAAATTGCTCCTATGAACTTAAGCACAAAATAGTTTCGATAAATGGGAAGATGCTGAGTTAACGACAGGCTGGCCATTGGATAAGTACCCCCGTTTTAAAAATGGGAGACAGGGACTCATGCACTACGGGAATAAGGATACTAGGTGTTTTGTGGTTTTGGATAATCGAAAGGCCCAAAAATTAAAAATTATGTCATACTTTTGCTTAACTGCACAAAGGAAACACAGAAAACACCATTGTGAGATTTTGAAATACTGGGATGTATGAGCTGTAAACGAATGAAAAGATAAAAGTCGGGGCCATCGATTCATTAATCTAGGCAAGCGAGATGACACTGATGGAGAAAGTAAGGCAGATAGACAACTAGATCCAACTCTCGTGATGGTGGTGAATGTAGATATAATTCAATTTTGATAAAGACTGGTTAATAGCTCCACCTCTAATTAAAAGAAAAGAGGGATAATTTCAACCTGTCAAACAAACATAAGTAGGCGTCGCTTAAGATTCAAGACTAGGTGGGGCCACATATCCGATCACTATCGAGGACAGCATCTCTGACATTTTAATCTCTCCTTCTTTTTCTGATGCGAAAAAGGCACTTTTCATAGTTAACGCATATATACATACAAAAAACAAGGAGATTCAAACATAGTGCAAATGACTCAATTAATCACAGAGAAAAGACATCAGATATTAATTTATTTTCATTAGTTTTCCTACGATTCACGTTTTCGACAAAACAGCAGTAGTGTAATGTGACAGCAGCCAATTTTTTACTACGGGGGAGGTTAAGCATGTTTAAATTATTCTTTACTGCCCGAATTATTATGCCAGGGGGTGAAAAATATTTGCGTAGAATAATCAGAGAAATTTGGTTTTTGGGATTCAATTTACCGTTGGTTACATGTTCGATTATTCAATATTTTAACAGTTTAATAAATAGGGATTAAACTATTTAACTGTTAATCACTTTAATCTTTTGACTAACAAACGGTACTAACCATTTGCAAACAGAAGTGAAGAGATAAATTCCAGGAAGTAGTCGAGAATTACAGTAGTTTGGGAAAATTGGCGACTCAGCTGTCGTCAGTGCTTTGTTATACTTTTCGTGACAAAATAACTGCGAAACACTGTTTTTAGAATGGAACACTGCTGTAGCAAAATTAATAACATATTTACACATCATAGCTTGATATTTTACTAACTTCCTATTTCTACTTCCCCATTTTTCTACTACGTAAAATTTCCTGCACCCATAAAACCCTATTTCAATCAATCTCTGCATTACACAAACAACCATTTTGTCATTTATCACTAAGACAGTGGTTCCAGTCGTTGTAAAATTTTCATAACCAACATCCCTTAATAAGAGTATCTAGTTAATGTAATCATTCAGTTGTGATACATCTCATTTTTCCCAATTTCAGTTGCTGTTGGCATTCTTTATACGGTTGGAGCTGTGGCCTGCCCTCATAAAAGACGGACTAACGTTACAGTCACGCGATGAGGACCAATGATACATTAATTAATTAATACCTCGCCTAAATAGGGTTGGTTGAATAGACAAATGCAAAGTTTCGCATAGGTCTTTTACCTCCCAGGTAGCCGCTGGTTACCTAATTTTTGTTTTTCGCCGTGCATATCAAGCGAATATTGGACAGCAGTAGATGATATCAGCGTTTCTGTAGTCAGCGGTAATTAATTCCGTCATGTTGCGGGAAGGCTTTTTCCCCTCGTAGGCATCCGCACGGCACCAAAACCATAGACCAAAGCAGCCAGTTTACACATTTGCGTCCATCGTTACTCAGCAATTTTAATGAGTGAACGCTCTGTCAGCGAACGAAAAATTAGATACTGTAGGCAAGTGCCGGTTTCAGTGTGAGCTAACACTGCCAGCTGTCCGGTGAACACACATGCCTCGGAATGTTG
>WEDG01003535.1:0-41707 GCA_017591395.1 Schistocephalus solidus | reverse complement strand
TGATATCATTTCCGATAAGACCATCACTTCGTTCGATTTAATCGATCGGCTTATTAATTAGTAGATGGGAGTCGGAGTCAATCAGGCGCCAGCATACAGTACCAAACTTTAGTACTTTTAACAGTCAAATGCCTTTAGAGACCGCGTGGACTATGGCCGCCACTTTCCACTGATACGATATTTTACGGTGTCGAAACGGTGTGCAGAGATTCAAGCACGGAATACCTTGGGGACCTTCGCATGGCATTAGGGAGAGATTGTGATCTTAAGTATACAAAAAGTATGTAAATAAATGGTAGCGAAAATTCCCATTGAAAAATTCAAAAGACGATTTGGCAAGCATGCGTTAGCTTTTGATAAATTCTCATCAGGCCTTTGCATTTATATCACTATGTAACTAAGTCAAATATGCGGGAAAGTAGAACAATTTGTACGGTTGTCAGGGCGGGGGGAAGGAGGGAAAAAAATTGCGGTCGGTTTTATGATCAAGGTCAGAGGAATGGTGACGTCGGGACAGGTAATTAGATGCGGGCGGAAAATTGGTGGCTTTCGGCCACGGTAATTGCGGTGCCTGTATAAAGTTCTTTTGAGCGCACAGGACCGGTTTGCGTAGACTGATTGCAACTGCTTTTGCCGTAGCCAACAGACACTGTCCAAGGAATTTTGAATAGGTTGAGGGGACCTTGTAAATAAGCCGGAAGGCCTCTTGGGTATTTACTCGACGGCCTTTGTCTACCACATGCGCGAGGATAGAGCTGTTTATGTTCTATATCTGCCCCTTTCCTATCCATGCTGGAAGGCATTCTCGTACTCTTTGGACAAACGCCGGCTCGTGTGACTAACATATTCCGCCCCACAGGAGCAAGTGAAAGAATAAATGCACATCGATGTGTTCTGGGCTGGCAGTTTGTCCCTGCACCCTCCGTATAGGATGGGAGTAGTCAAGACCAGTACATGGGCATCAGCTGCTGGAAAGGTGCTTGACACAGCTTTACTTAGATGCCTTCGTAATAGTTCACTTGTTGCGTCTTCTTCAAATGGGACCCTGATGAATATTTGTTTCTTGTTTGCCGTACGCACTGGCAGCTTTGGAAGTCTTAGTCAATGCTATCGGCCGAGCAGATCCTTTTCGCCCTTTGTGTCAGACGTCGAACTAAATTGCGCTTAAAGTTCAGCGGTACAAAACTCCCAAAGTGAGTGTATTGTCCGGACCATGTCTTCTTATGATAGACACTCTGTCGAATAGTCCCGTCAGGCCTTCTACTCAGAAGCAATTCCAGGAAAGGGAGCGATCCGGATTGTTCCTCTTCCATTTTAAATTTGATTGGCGGGTACGCCTTATTTATGGCATCCACTACAGCTGAAATGGCCATTTGTTCAGATGCAACCGCAAAGATATCATCAACGTAGTGCCCATAATATTTTAACCAATTTATCTGCGGACGAAGCTGTAAAGCTTCGAGCTTGCCCAGGAAAATATTTGCCAGAAGTGGGCCAAGGGGTGAGCCCATAGCTACTCCCATCTATCTGTCTGTACAAGCAAGCTTTAAATAGAAACTGTACGTTCAGGGTACATTTTAACAACAGTCCCTTGAGCGCATTCACTGGTATTTCTATATCTTGTTGGCTGGAAGTAATGATTCACTGATAAAGTGGACTTCTCCGTGCTTAATTATATTTTCAAAAATTTTACCCCAAATTTCAGTAAGGCTGCCCGGTCGAAAATAATTTGTGGAAGCCCGGTTTCCACCCTTATAGAGCGGCGTAATTCATGCAGGTTTCCAATCGGCTGGTAGACGTCCGGTCTCGACATATGTTTGGAAAAGCATAAAGAGTGATTGCGCCGAATTTCTATAAAGTGTTTTAAAGTCTTGGCCAGTACATAATCGGGACTCAGTGTCGTAGATTAATTAAGCACTAGCAGTTCCTTGAGGACAATAGCCTTGGTTGATTGAACACTCCCGACTTTTGTATCTACGTCAATGAAATCGGCAGGGTAATCGTATCTCGTTTCCCACAGTATGCGCGTGATTTTCGCGATATTTCCATGAAAATCACCTCACCATATATTCATTCTGAATGTTGTGAGTCATTTTGGCATTGGAAATAGCGAGAACTCCCATCGAAATGCAACGTAGCCGTTTATACCTGGTTGCGGTTGATATAACACTTCGTCGATTCTGTCCTGCGACTGCATGAGAACGAGGTCCAAACTATTGGCCTTTTGTCCTTCACGGACCTCTTTTTGAATGGGAACATGCTGTGTGAAAGTAGCTTTGGCGTCATGCTCAGAAGTAAACCGTCAAAGGCTAGATCGAAGCTATGTGCGTAGGCCGAGCTCCAGTCAATGTGAGACACATAACATTTACCCTGGAACAGGATATCCGACCGTGGAGTAATATTTACAAGCTTTTCTTGCAAGAAACAATTGGATGCGGTATCTCTATTCGGTGGCCGGTAGAGTGTCTGGACATATTAATTTGATGAAATTAGCACTTTTATGGATAGACATATCGCCTCGGAAGTAGCCGACAGTTATACCTGTTTTGTTTTAAACTGTCAGTTCACCTTTGACATATGTGAGTAAATCTCCTCCTTCACAATCTTCCTAGATTTTCTAAATATTGTTTCCCTTCGATGAGCCCCTGACAAAGTTCTTTTTGTATCGCAGGCGAGATGAAATGTATAAAAAAACACCAGGTTTTGAGTTCTTTTTAGCTTAAAGTGTCTTCACAGTATGAGCCTGGCCTCCAGACTACTGGTCAAGATAACTTTAAGTGGTCTAGAACGCGTTTATTCAGACTGCATTTCTGACCTTTTTCTAAGCGACATGTCAATTAAATTGACGGATAACGTTTCAGCATTTTGTTCAGAAGTTAATGAAAGTTGCTCATGACTTCGCAATATCGGTCTAAGGGAGATGAAGCTGTTGATTCAAGTAGTGCCTGAATTACAAATCTTCTTTTCCCTGTCAGTGGCATTTTTGTGCTTTAAAGCTGTATTCCACTTTATAATGGAAACTTTCGCGCTGCGCACTGATGATGATGGAGCAGACGCTGCTTGGCTATATGTTGACTTTGTTCCGGTTTCTTTTAATTTTGGCGAAATCCACGGCTCAGATGATTTTGAATCGTGGGTGGTAGTTTCAGTGAGAGAATCAATACTACTGCTTGTGCTTAGTGCGTGAATCGCAGTATTTCCTGTGATGGACGAGGCAATCGTCGAAGCCACCTGTTCAAGTTTATTGCGGAATCTATCGAAGACGATTGTCCATCAATGTTTTTCCTTATTAATGTCAGATTTGCCTTTTTGAAGGTTCTTTTTATTTAAAGCGGTCTATTTTTGTCCTGCGCCCTTCCTTGCGAACAACGAAAATCAAACCTACCGAAATTAAACTTTTTTAGACGATGGAGCTGGAAAAGACATGGTTCAGTTTTAGGACACGGAGTTTACTCAGCAGTCGACTGCATGCACCACAATGCAGTAAATTAAAAATCAGTGCTGGAATTGAAATTAGGGTAAGTCTAGTACTAGGCCATGTTTGCTACCTTACACCGCTGTTTTCTTCACATTCCTGTTTTTCAAATCAACGGGCATTTTCTTGCAGTGTGTAAATATTATTTGAATTTTGTATTTGTGAGCGCCTTCACTGCAGATATGATTGATTCCAAATTGGCGCTCCGTGTGAAGTAAAGTTGCACTAGTTTATTGATAACGATACTTTTTCTTTAAACATGATATAGCGACCGTATCTTTCGACGCTTTACATGGTGCATGGAATGGTGGCCAAGTCACGGTGCATATTGCGTGATCAGCTGAGGTTAAGATTGGTTGTTGATTTTGGCGTTTTTGGAACAGGCAAAAAACTGTGTAACAGAACGCATTCTCGCATGGACCATCTGTGCATGAAATGAGGGCATGACGGGAGCGATTGCGCGCGCTGGAAGGCAAAATATGTGCTGAATTAGCGAGAACTATAACAGATCTGTGAGCTCCCACCTAAAATTTGCTACTATATCACATTGAAACTGACAGGAACAGAATTTCTTGTTGCAGTTCGTTGACGTAATAGAAGTAGAAGTAGTAGTAGAAGTAGAAGTGTGCGCAACTGTCAGACAACTCACCACCCACGACACTGAAGGTCGCCCACGAGCGCTCCTCCATGTCAGTCACTCGTTCGGTCCTTTGATGTCGTGGATCATAGCGCATGACAGTCGCCCTGCTCCGATCATCTATGTCCCTTCCAAAGAGGAAGAAATGTGTCTGCAGTGGTGGTGGTGGTCGGCTGACGGTGACGGAAGCATAACGAGGCATGTCAGCAACTCCATCTTCCGCGTTCGGCTCTCCTTCAATTTCTCTCCGAGGTGACCTCTCCTTGTCTGCAGAGCAGCCAGAAGGCACGCCAGCAACATGTTCTTCCCTCTGACGTGGCCTCACGTTAAAGAGACAGGGCGTCTTGTCCTGTTCCGCAGCACCAAGCCAATTCGCAATCTGAAACATAAGCAGACTTTCCATTAAAATACTAAGACAGAAGGGTATAAACTTACAGGCATTGCTGGCTTTTCTGGAAGTTCGGGTAGCGCCCCATTAGGCGACTGTGGCACTCAAAGGTCGTCTGATGCCACTGGACCTCCTTAAACATGGCTGGAGCGTGCACGTTGAGTTTCTCATCGTCGGCCCTGTCACCTGAACAAACCCAGTGGGAGATGGCTCCGATGACCTGCTCCTCGGATCCAACTGACAAATCATCGCTTCGAAGCAAAGTCAGCACATTGTTCGCTGGCAAACGAAGAAACAGGTCAGTAGTGATGAACTCCTCAAAGTGCTGCCTCATTAGACTGAGACATTTCTCTGTTAGCAAGTCAATGTTCAAAGAACTGGCAAAATCCCAAGTAGTTGCCAGATTTTCGAAAGTTACTCTGTAGAGCGGACAGCTAGACAGAAATAAACGGGAAATACTAACCTATTGGCCATGAAATTCTGTCCCCAGCTCTCAAGGACAGGAAGCCTGATTATTTGGGCAAACATGACTACGTCCCTCACGTTCGCTTGCGTCAGTTCCACCTGACCGGTGTAAACATAATTGAAAAACAGAATTGCGACACTAGAAAGCGCATTAGGAGTACGTTCAATCAACGAACCTTTCGCGCGCGAATCAGCCCGGTCGTACATCACCGGACGCAATGCAACAACAATCCGACAACTCCCACTTCTGAGGCGTTAAAGCAAGT
Source organism: Schistocephalus solidus (assembly GCA_017591395.1). Lineage (NCBI taxonomy): Eukaryota > Metazoa > Platyhelminthes > Cestoda > Diphyllobothriidea > Diphyllobothriidae > Schistocephalus > Schistocephalus solidus. The sequence continues at coordinate 36,476 of WEDG01003535.1, read as the reverse complement.
GCAGCATACTAAAACTGAAAGGGCTAGACAGGATCCCGACACAGAAGTGATGGAACGAACATGCTTGCCCAGCATTAACGCATAGCTGAAATAACTGCAACTGCGTTGGAGTGGCCACCTTGTGAGGATGGACGACGAACAACTGCCCAAACGATTCTTCTATGTAGATGTTGTCACGGGTTTTCGTCAAAAAGAGGGTCAAGAAGGACGCTACATGGACACTGAAGACTTCCCAGAAGAAACTGCAGATCAACCCGGTGACTTGGGAGGACCTCGCCCGGAATCGACCTGCTTGGAGAAGACAGGGGCAGCAATCTACAAAGCCGACCGGATCACCGCCACGAAGGTCAGAAGGGTGGTACGAAAGTCACCAGCGTCATGGATCAACACCTCCAATGCACAAGCCCTTCCAACATACCCACGCTGTCAACGAACCTTTCGCGCGCGAATCGACCCGGTCGGACATCACCGGACGCACTGCAACAACAATCCAACAACTCCCACTTCTGAGGCTTTAAAGCAAGTCCATGCGGTCAGGCCAATAGTTGTGGGCAAAAATAGATATCACGCACATTGGTATCGTAACGCTTATAATAAAATGTTATTACTTCAGTTCCCTGAAATGAGAGTAAAAATGAGAGGTTTTTCAAGGTATTAAGTAAAAATTATAATCACCTACGGCTCCAGTGCACGCCGATGTTGACTATTATCGTACCCAGATGGGGTGTTTTTTTCTGTTTCCCTATCGGAACCTACCGTTCGCAGTATAGTTAGAATTTCCGGCTTCCCCGACCTTAAACGGAAACTCAATTTAAACAAAAGCCAACAATATCGCGTCACTATCATCTGCCTCATCACAGATTTTAAGACCACGGCTGCGTGATTTCCGCATCAAACGGCGAGAGGCATCGTAAATGAGTAAAAAATAATGCTTTTTACTCATTTCCAGTTCACTGACTGCGGCTTTTTCAGACAATCGAAACGAAATTCATTCAAATGCCGGAATCCTGGTGACGATTAAAATGGAAGAACAATAGCCGGATCCACTGCCAACATAACCAACAAGGCGAACTGTCTTACGGGAACCATGATAAAATAGAGTTTATGGGTAGGGCAGAACGAGGAAACAGAAAACCTGAGACAAACCAACAAGAAGGTAGGGGTGATTTCAACTAGTAACCGACTGAAAATGGTCCTAATGGAATTCATGGGATCTAAGGGAAACAGAGAAGTTATGCCATGGCCCATGAAGGCAAGGGAATCGGCCTCCTGGATCGGTTTAAGGGAAAGAAAACCTGAAATGGTGTCAAGCAGAGTTGATTGGGAACGCAGGTGAATGTAGGGTGAAAGTTAACCGCGTGAAAATGAAATCTGGAGCCAGTGAGCACAGAGCATCCGGCTATTGTGCTTTCACCAAATCTTGATAGTATGCTGTAGGAGATAAAATACAGAAGATGTTATTTAACGGTTAGCTTATGAGTCTCAGCATACGACCAAATTGGTGAGATTAAGCCTGGTTTATTGTCACAGAAACACAAATGCCAATTCTTACAGATGCATTTAAGTGCCTAATAGCAAAAAAACATATCAAATCCTCTTTATTTCACAGGGTATACTTTCTTTTCGACAATTAACCAAATCAATGCATAAAAAGACTGTAACTTCGAGTTCTTTATGTGCCACGCCGGGAGAATAAATCTTGCCAAAGTAAAATGACTGTTTTGGAAACCGCAATATTAGTATCTTTCTGAGAGCAATAGTGTCAAATAGCGCGTTTTTGTGCTATGAGCGACCGAGAAAACAATCAGTAGCTGAGATAGGATGTCACACACAAATACTACCTACTATTATTAGGAAGTAGAAATTATATGTGGGGTTATTTATAAAAATACGCGAAGCGATCGAGAATTGTTCGTTGTGATGGCACCGGCTGTGTGCGGTCCCACAACCAAATGAACCGCTCTTCTTAGCAGCGCTGACGGAAAGTAATGCAGTGCTGGGCCGAAAACTGCAAAAAGTTCCTCAACCGCTCCTCCACGATCTCCGACGCCGCCATTGACCGACTGGGTCAAGTAGACATGAATGTCCACCTAGATCTAACGGAAAGTAATGCAGTGCTGGGTCGAACACTTTCAAAAGGTCCTCAACCGCTCCTCCGACGCTGCTGTGAACGTGAATGCCCCCTTCTGTTCCGAGAACTCATCAGGCGCACACAGCAAGTCTCCAACAGGAAAGCATCCGCATAAAATGGGATCGCTGCTGAGAATTTCAAGCCTGGTGGGCCCCAACCTACAAATCACCTATCAGAGCTCTGCCGAGAGATTTTGCGCCAAATCTGTTGCAATCGTATAGGAATCTCGCTGTTCAACATTACCGGAAAATCCTTTGCCCGCGTTTTTCTCAATGGCCTCAACAGCCACCTGGAATAAGGACACTTTCCGAAAAGCCAATTTGGAGTTCCGCCATAATGGCAGCACCACAGACATGATCGTCACCGCGTGTCAAAAGATGCGAATCCATTTCAACTCTACCTTGAGACGGTGAATCCCGAAGTATTGGGAAAAATCAGGCAGCAATTTGGCTGTCCCGAGCGATTCATTCACGTGGTGCGTCAGCTCCACGATGTTATGATGGCGCGCCCCAGGGAAACCTGAAATGTCCCAAAAGCACTCATATTAACCAACGGGATAAAGCGGGGCTGCGTCCTCGCGTCAGTCTCGTGTGCTCTATCATTTTAGTGGACACCTACCGCGAAGAACGTCCCGGCATCCGCATCGCCTAGCGGATGGACGACCAAGTCTTCTTTCGTCAGCGGATGCACTTCCAGTCACGGGTGTTCACTACTACCGTCCTCGAACTTCCCTTCTTTGACGACTGCACTCTCAACTTAATGACAGAAGGGGACATTCAAATCAGCATGAACGTTTTCAACACCACCTGTGACAACTCTGGTCTGATCATCGAGAGAGAGAGAGATAGAAAACGATGGTTATGCACCAGCCGCCACCCAACACCACCTCCACGCACTTTGCATCAACGTCATTGGCCCCCGACTGCAAGCCTTAGACACATTCACCTATCTGGGTATCACCCTCTCCCGCAACATCAAAATCGACGATGAGGTCCCCACCGGATCTCCAAAGCTGAATTATGTCAAACGGCGTACGAAGCTTTCTCTGCATCAAAGCTTCTGCAGGCTTGTCCACGACCAGTGGAAGCCCTTAACTGGTACTCAACTGTCCCTTGTAGTTCCTCCGCAGTCGAACTGCCGTTAGTCCGCGAATTGATGAAGCACGAGAACGCCCAGCGGCCACACCCCGGTGGCCACATCCCGTGGATTCCATTTAACCCATTTGCAGTTGGTAACTCGGTTGTAATTACCCTTCTTGTTTCATTGTCTCAAGTTTTCTGCTTCCTCGTTCTGCTCTTCCCATAAATTCTATTTACCACATTTTCCGTAAGACACTTTGCCTTATTTGCAATTTTCTCAGTGGATCCGGCTATTGTATTTAAAGAAACGCCAGGGTTTTGCCTTTTGAAGGAATTTCGTTTCGGTATTCTGTGAAAGCCGCAGTCAGTAAAATATGAATAATTAACCAGAATGATTGTTTATTCACTTGTGATGCCTCTCGCCGTTTGATGCCGAAATTACACAGCCGCAGTCTTAAAATATGTGATGGAGCAGATGATAGTTACGCACCTGGGTACCAACGTCCGTGTGCACTGGAGCCGCAGTTGATCAAATCTTTTACGAAATACATTTAAAAAAACTCTCATTTTTACCTTCATTTCAGGTAAACGAAGTAATAAAGTTTTTTCTAAGCGTTAAGATGCCAACGCCATGGGATAAATTCTCCGTTTTCCTTAGATGCAGTTGATTCCATTTAGCCCATCTGCAGTCGGTAACACGTTTTAATTACCCCTACCTTCTTTGATTTTCTCAGGTTTTCTGCTTCCTCTTTCTGCCCTACCCCTAAACTCTCTTTTACCACGGTTCCCGTAAGAAACGAAGTAATAAAATTTTATTCTGAACATTAAGATACCAATGTACGTGATATATATTTTGCCCGCATCTATTGGCCTGACTGTATGGATTGGCTTTAAACGCTGCGAATATGAAATCGAGCCTGTGAACCAGACGATGGGCTTTCTTCGCGTTACAACGTGATCCTCAAAGGGATCATTAACCAACGAGTCGTTACCTCGTGCCGTGAATAATCTCACACTTTCGCGTTGAATAATTCCTGGGAGGATAATTAAAGGCGCTTAAATTGTATTTGAGGAATTAAGGAACAAATGAATATTTCTGGCCAGGACAAGGGACACTGGAATGGCCATTCCTGGCTTATTAGCAGTCGTCAGCCAGTCATACCCAACCCCAGGTGGCGCACCAGCCGAGGATCGAGTCCGCGACCCGTTGATCAGAAATTCAACGCTATAACTATTGAGTCACGGGTTCGTTGTCTTGCCAGTTTAGATCGGGAATATTGACTTGCATTCTTAGATGAACGCTCATCGATCGCTAACGGAACTCACCCGTTCTGCTCTGATTTGAGGCTCACTTTCGAGCACCACCAGCAGCCACACAGTGGCTATTAGTAGAATAGGCATATGAATATTGCCGATAAAAATAAGATAGACTCGGATGCCAATTTCTGGCTTAGTAGCAGTCGTCAACCAGTCATACCCAACCACGGGTGCTGCACAACGGGAGGATCAAACCCGTGACCCTTTGATCAGAAGTCCAACGCTCTAACGAAAGTTCGACCGTTGTGTTCGATGATGTCCTCCGTATGTTGTGCAGGGATGGTGACTCGCGCTGGATTATAGTGAGAGTAGACATGCGTTGCACCTCCCTCTCTCTCTCTCTCTCTCTCTCTCTCTGTTCCACTCTACCACCTGGAACCGGTGTCCAGACATACTCAAGAGGACCGGAGATGGGAGAGAGCACAGGACCATTTGGTGTAGTTCTAATTCAAACGAGAACACAATAACAGAAGAAAGGAGCTACGAGGATACCAACTGAGTGGGTGTGCCATTAAGCCCACATTAAGAAGGAGCCATTGTAGACATTAAGCAACTACATCCTGATCATAGAAATAACACTGAGAATACTCATTTTTGTGTTTGCATTAATTTCAGATTGGTTAAGAATTTTTCGTTCATTAAGAGACACTTAATAGTTTAGGTCACATACTCTACGTGTGCCATGAACTGTCCACCCGCTCAGCGTTAAAAAGAACTAATCGACGGAATTCTCTGCCATTGTCAATTGCTGCATTTTTAAAGTACCCACGACTGCATAAAAGGCAACCGAGCCAACTTAAGCGCTGACGCATTATTAAATGTTTACGGGTAAAATATTTACGTTCGTCGTATGCGTAAACATAATGATAACAACACCGTCTGCCTAGCAGCGGCATTCAATGCACTGAGCATTTGCCAGTAGCGGCATTGATGCCAGCAAGCTAGCCAATGAAAAATCCGTAACACTGCCCAATCGAATTCAGCGTGTGGCGTAATCGGCCAATGAGAATCCGGTTGTAATCGCTTTGGCCGGAACGCGTAGTGGCACAATAAAAGGAAGCGTTTTGGCCCTGCTATGTATCCATCGCTCGTGGTTTGGTGATTTAACGGAATGGCTCTCACACAATCATATATCTTTGAGGATGAGTTTCCTCTGTTTAGGAGCTGTCCAGCTCTGAACGAGATTCGCCTGGCGGAGGAAATCAAGGACTTAACAATAGAGGTAGGCTCCCTTGCTGTTACTGGTCTTTACGTGCACATTTGTGCCTGCTAGGTGCAAGATGGAGCTGTTCTTCACGCTCATCGAATAATTCTAGCAGCCCGCATTCCTTGCTTGCGAGAATCCCTCAGTGGCTCACACAGGGACAAGAATACACTCCTAAGGTGGTCGACTGTGCCTCTGAGGTAAACTTTCCGTCCGTTTTTGATTCGGCTTACTCCTAATGCACTTTCTAGTATCGCAACTGTGTTTGTCAATTATGTTTACACCGGTCAGATGGAACTGACGCAAGCGAACGTGAGGGACGTAATCATGTTTGCCCGAATAGTTGAGCTCCCTGTCCTTGAGAGCTGGGGACAAAATTTCATGGCCAATAGGTTAGTATTTCCCGTTTATTTCTGTCTAGCTGTCCGCTCTACAGAGTAACTTTCGAAAATCTGGCAACTACTTGGGATTTTGCCAGTTCTTTGAACATTGACTTGCTTACAGAGAAATGTCTCAGTCTAATGAGGCAGCACTTTGAGGAGTTCATCACTACTGACCTGTTTCTTCGTATGCCAGCGAACACTGTGCTGACTTTGCTTCGAAGCGATGATTTGTCAGTTGGATCCGAGGAGCAGGTCATCGGAGCCATCTCCCACTGGGTTGGTTCAGGTGACAGGGCCGACGATGAGAAACTCAACGTGCACGCTCCAGCCATGTTTAAGGAGGTCCAGTGGCATCAGACGACCTTTGAGTGCCGCAGTCGCCTAATGGGGCGCTTCCCGAACTTCCAGAAAAGCCACGAATGCCTGTAAGTTTATACCCTTCTGTCTTAGTATTTTAATGGAAAGTCTGCTTATGTTTCAGATTGCGAATTGGCTTGGTGCTGCGGAACAGGACAAGACGCCCTGTCTTTTTAACGTGAGGCCACGTCAGAGGGAAGAACATGTTGCTGGCGTGCCTTCTGGCTGCTCTGCAGACAAGGAGAGGTCACCTCGGAGAGAAATTGAAGGAGAGCCGAACGCGGAAGATGGAGTTGCTGACATGCCTCGTTATGCTTCCGTCACCGTCAGCCGACCACCACCACCACTGCAGACACATTTCTTCCTCTTTGGAAGGGACATAGATGATCGGAGCAGGGCGACTGTCATGCGCTATGATCCACGACATCAAAGGACCGAACGAGTGACTGACATGGAGGAGCGCTCGTGGGCGACCTTCAGTGTCGTGGGTGGTGAGTTGTCTGACAGTTGCGCACACTTCCCTCTTTGTGTGTGTTAACTGTGAACATTTTTTGCCCGGGGTTTTTTTTGACAGAATTGCAAGACAGTCCGCCGTCAGTGTACCTGTCATCGTGTACTGCCCAGTGAAGTGCAGTACTCCACATTTTGTTTTCTACCTTCATGTGATGGAGATTTGTTTTCGAGGTACAAAATAACTACCCTCATATTCAATGAAGTTTTAATTTGTCGTGACAACGTTTGTTCATCTGCTTTTTAATAGTGGATCTGCGCGTTTTTCCTCTTGCCCTCAGCTGATGCAATTTATCCTTTTTTCACCTCGCCCTACCTTCCGGGGAAAAGATAGCGTTTTTGTGGTTGGAGGATTAACGTCACGACAGGGGGCCTTCTCAAAGTGTGTCGTGGAGTTTCTGGGGAAAGAAGTGCACTGGCGCGAGTGGGCTCCCCTCGCCATTGGACGCCGCTCGCACGCAGCCGCAGTCGTGAAGACGGCGGGCGGTGGAGAAGGCAGGACGCTGTTGGGCGTTTTTGGTGGAAAAAACGAAGAAGGATGCCTTTCCTCTTGTGAAGTCTACGACGTCAGTCGAGACAGGTGAGAGAACACATTCCTTGTCTTGCGGTGTGGCACAGCGTTTTGCTTTTTTGCAAATCAGTTCATTTACTGTTTTGACATTTTTATGATATTTCTGAAGACCTTGGAGCATTTATACATAGTACCTCCTATTTGTGAACCAAATAATAACCGCCAACAGATGGTTCAACCTGCCCGATATGTGGGAGAAGAGGAACGCGCCAGCTGCTACCTGTCTGCCCGGCGACAGTCGCGTCTTCGTTTTCGGCGGTTCCGATGACTCCTACCTCGCTTCAGTGGAGTTCTGTCGCCTGGAAGCAGGCTTGGAGGAGGCGACGGCGACCTCAGCGCGCACCGCGGACTTTTGGCAGGCAGCTGCCCCATGAGAACTGCACGATACGCACCAGCAGCCACACCCTTTCGCGGACGAATCATTGTCGCCGGTGGAGAGAATTGGCAGAGAAGCATAAACGTTGTGGAGATGTTTACGCCGCCAGATGCCAGCAGCCCTCTCGGCCAGTGGACAGAGTTGACAGGCATGAAGCAGCGTCGCACCCACTTCACTCTTCTCACCTCCGCCGACGCAGTTTTTGCTCTCGGGAGTGCTTGGGGTATGTACGACTGCCCTCCCCTTGCTTTGCATTCTTTCTCTCTTAGTCATGCTCTTCTCCGCGAGGCCCATTTTATGAGGCAGAATGCTTACAGCATCTGCTAGTGAAACCAGCTGCAAATTTAATGTGACATGATGTTTGTGTGCGTTTTTTTACATCGAAGCATTAGGCCCAGAAGTAGTCCGTTCAGTGTGCATTCACTCCGTGTATCCACTTTGGTGATTGTTAATGCCATTAGTCGTGTGTCCATTCTGGCTTATCTAATTTGGCGTGATGGTCGAGTATTTGTATGCCTGCATTGGCCTCATTGTGAATACTCCGTATCCCTAAGCCTTGGTTTAATTTCTCCAAGATTAATTAAAACAGACCTTCAGACATATTTTTGTTCAAATTATGTCTATGCATAAAGAAAGCTTTAGAAATTATACAAAATTATTTACGCACAGGAAACTCGGTAGAAACGCTCACTCCACCAACCACTTCAGCGGACTCCGACAATGACTTGACGTCTTGGGTCTGGTCGTCCAAGGACCCAGTGGAAACGCTTGACCGGATTTGGGGAGCTGCAAGTATTCTCATGTAAACGTCTGCGTTTTCTGATACGAACCTTAATTTCTGTAAATTACGAATAAAGAACTTGTAAATAGATATGTGTTGCCATTTTTATTCCGAAAACGTCGAATGGACGTGCAGTGCCCAACACCTGGTTTGATTTTTCTTGTGAAATGCAAATTCGCCGACTAGGTTTTCCGACACGTCGGCCTTTGACTTTATTTGTTCCTTTGAGCCCGATTTATTTCTCGAACAATAAATAAAACAGAAAAATGTTTCGGTAGCGCTTTCAGAATTTGCAGCTACTTGATGATATGTTAGAAACAAATATTGCGGACTGTCTTCCAAATAAATTCAAGGATCAAGCATGTATTATTGTACTATAAAGTTAATAACTGTCAGTTATTTATAACAACCGTTGAAATCATGTTTATTTTTCAGAAAATTACAACGCTTTAAGCCACTCCGCAAATAGCTAATGTTTTAGCTTGCTTAGATTGGGAATATACAAATTTTTGAATAAGCGCTCATCAAACTTTAATGGAACACGTCGTGGGACAACAGGTATGCGGTAATTTTGGTTGCCATTTAACCACATGGTCAATAAATGCAATAGCTGCTGCGTTCGAGGTTGATGTTTGTGTATCGCTTTTTATTTTCTTGACTGGACACTTCCGGGTAGCTAGATTGGCGATTTTGCAACGGGGTTATCATTTACTAGACAGGATGCAGCTACTTATCTGGAAAATATGTCGAGTGATCTCTATGGATAGTTAGACGAGAAGGATCAATTACAACCTAGACTGCCTTTAGAGCATAGGGCATGCATCCCCTTTTAACTTGAAAAAGTCGTGATCCCAAGTGGTAGTCCTTGGATCGTTGTGGATCTCCCTCATTTTGCTTAGAATTCACAAACATACATTTTAAAGACTGAACATACCAAACACGTAGAGTGGTTCTACCTTTTGCGAAGGAATTTAATTACAAGGTTTAAAGAGAGCATTTAGAATACATGATTAGTAATCTTTTGAGTAAAATCAAGATGCTTTAGCGGAAAACGTGATTATTGTGTAAGGACTAAGGATAGCTCCAAAAAAGAACGAAGAAAAGTGTTTTGCAGACGTTTTTCATAATAACAGAGCTGTAAGCATAGAAATATTGGCTATGCCTAATTATATTATGTTCGTCTAGTCTCAGTTTACTGTGACAAACGTGACACTGAAAATTGTAAACCCCATTTACGTTTTACCAAAACGTAAACTGAAATTTTTGCCTTCTTATTTACCCTTACCGAACTTTTATTTTTTACGCAATGTTTTTGATTATATTTGGCGAAACTAAATGTGTAAGGCGCTGCATACAGGAACGGCTCTACCAAACACTCACTGCGGCCTATGCACACCTTTCATATAACCCAAACCAACGGACGAACATAATCGATTTCATGTTTTAAATTTCTACTATGTTCCAATGTTTCCCGATAACTGTACTGGCCTGAAGAGAAGTTTTCGAAAGCAGCGCGTATGCTCTCCAAGTCGTCTTTTTAATCAAAGTCATACGAATGCGCACGACGCAATCATGCGATCTAGAACCCTCTCAGCGCACTTATTTAACGTTTACGTACCAACTTACCTGAATGCCTTCATAGTTTCATTTTGCTCTTAGAAGCAGACTACCCTGTTCCTCCATATTCCTTAAATGAGCGGTTTTTTCTCCTGCATATTTATGGAAAGTGGGGGTTCCATGAAAGCTTACCCCATTTCAAATTGCAGGAATTTATTTTCACTGGTTAGTGTTGAGCTTTCCAATTTTTGTATACTGCCAATAGGACAACTGGATGGCGCATTTTGAAAAACTCTGCTTCTATCTTCTCTCAATATTTATGAATTTCGATATATATCTGGCCACTCTCACAGACGATTATTATCGATTTCATGTTTGAAATGTCGGTGGAAGCACATTAAGCGAGTCCCAGAAAAAATGTTATTGTTTGTATACGTAAAAGCCTACAGTAGGTTGTCTTTTACAGCTAAAGATCACCAAAATTATCATGGGACTGCTGTCAAATGTTCTGTCTAGCTATACGCTTTGGCATTCAGTGCCCTTTATCTGCTAGTAAAAAGTTGGTTGGAAAGTAGGTTCCCTTTTCCAAAGTAAAAGTAGTAGTAGTAGTAGTAGTAGTAGTAGTAGTAGTAGTAGACGCACTAGTAGTGGTATTAATAATAGAAGTAGTCGGTATAGTTTAGTTGTAGTATTAGTGGTAGTATAATAGTCGTAGTAGTAGTAGACGCAGTAGTAGTAGTTGTAGTCTTAGTTTTAATAATAGTATTAGTTGTTATAGTAGTAGTAGTAGTAGTAGTAGTAGTAGTAGTAGTAGTAGTAGTAGTAGTAGTAGTAGACACAGTATTTGATAAAGTAGAAATATAAGTAGTAGTAGAAGTAGTAGTTGCAGCAGACGCAGTAGTAGAAGAAGTAATATTAGTGGTAGTATTTGTAGACGCAGTTGTAATAGTAGAAGCGGTTGTCGTATTAGACGCAGTAGTAGTTATAGTAAAAGAAGTTGTAGTAATAGTAGTATTAATGGTTGTTTTAGTAGATGAAGTTGTAGTATTATTAGTAGTTGACGCAGTAGTAGTAGTATTAGTAGTAATATGAGTAGTAGTAGTAGTAGTAGAAGCAGTAGAATTAGACCCAGGTGTGGTAGTATTAACAGTGGTAGTCGTAGTAGTAATATAAGTAGTAGTAGTAGTAGTTGTCATCGTAGTAGTAATTCAAGTTGAATTAGTAGTAGTAGTAGTAGTAATAGTAGTAGTCGTAGACGCATTAGCAGTAGTAGTAATTGTCTCGTCCACCTGCGTTTCTAAAAACTTGGCACATACCGGGTCTACGGCGCTCATGAGTTCACTGGTTGACACATTGCGACAAATTGCGTACCACTGCATTGCAGTATTGCGATGCACCCCTACCAGTGCGGCCAGCGCTTGGCTCGCACGCCGGTAGACAATTTTCGTTATATTCCCCAGGGTTAACCTACTATCTTTGAAATAGTACCTTTTCTTAGGCACTTCTTTCGTCTGCAGCGGGAACATTTAAATAAGAAGCCGTTTGTCTGCTTTGTTGAGGCCTGCTGGGTCATATTGTTTTCCGCATTCACACAACATATGCATAGGTTGCAGTCTCCTTTCCTGTAGTAATGGTAACATAATAAGTAGTAGTTGTAGTAAATAAGTGTTATAAGTAGTAGTAGGATTAGTAATAGAATTAGTAGTAGTAGTAATAGTTGTAGTAGTAGTAATAGTAGAAGTAGTAGTTGTAGTAGTAGAAGAAATATTAGTTGTAGTAGAAGAAGTAGTTGAAGTCGTAGTAGCAGTATTAGTAGCAGTATTAGACGCACTTGTAGTTGTTGAAGTAGGAGTAGCAGTATTCCTAGTAGTATTAAACGGAGTAGTAGTTGTAGAAATAGTTGTAGTAGTAGTAGTAATGGTTGTATTAGTAGTAGAAGTAATAGTAGTCGTCGTTTTAGTAGTAGTAGTTGTAGTAGTAGTAGAGTAGTAGTAGTAGTAGTAGTAGTAGTAGTAGTAGTAGTAGTAGTAGTAGTAGTAGTAGTAGTAGTAGTAGTTGTAGTAGTAGTAGTAGTAGTTGCAGTAGTTAGTGGTGTCCTTCAAGGTACCGTATTAAGTCCTTTGTTGTTCTTACTGCATATAAATGATATTTCATCGACAGTTAAACATTCTCAATCTTTTATTTATGCTGATGACCTCAAATGCGTGTATTCCTTCTCTAACTCTACAACCGAACGGTGCCTAGAACAAATTCATTCAGACTTAGACGCTCTTTCGGCCTGGAGCTCCACATGGCTAATGGAGTTCTCACCTACTAAGTGTCGCTACATGATTTTTGGACCTGTAAGGCTGCCACAACCTTTTATCTTTGAAGGTTGCCATATGATTGAATGTTCCTCTATTAAGGACTTGGGCTTAAGCTACACCAATAAATTAGATCTTTCGCCTCATGCCGATAGAATTACGGCCAAAGCTGCTCAGATTTGCGGCTTTATTTCTTAGAATTTCTACCTTCCTGAAATTAAATTATGACTTACTCCTATGTTTGTACTTCCCATTCTTGAATTTTGCTGTCCTTCCTTCGGTTTAATGAACGAATCTAGCCATTCAAAAATTGTAAATGTCCAAAGACATTTTCACAAAAACTCCTATTTCCGACTCTTTTAACTACTTCCCTACTCAACAAGATGCCAGCTAACGGAGCTAAAAATTTCTTTTGGGTCAGGAGACTTGAAGCAGGCTTTTGTCTCCTTTTTCGACTTAATAATAGTTCAACTCTCCCAAAGCTTTCTGTCATTACCCCGTTAGTCTTCCTTATAACCTAAGAAATTCTGCACTTATTATACCTCTCCCTGCATCCTCCACGTGTAAAAGCTCTCTCTTCGTTGCTTCTAGGTATATTTTTCTTTGGAATAACTTGCCGATTGAAATTAGGTCGTTAACTAGTCTATCTGCATTCAAGCGAAGACTGCATATTTATCTTAACACTGATTTTATTAACCTTTTATTTTCCTCATCTTTTCCCAGTAGCTTTCCCATGACTCAGAGAAAGGACCACCGGGAATTTAAGTGACCCTCTTGAAACTATATTTTCGCTACCGCGGGTCGCCCATGAACTATGCTGTCTCCTTATATCACCAGTCATCCAAACGATGACGTCATTCGGACGTTCACATTCGGTGGTCAACAGTCCAAAATGCTACCGTTTCTTTGGATACTAACTATCATTAGAATTCAATTCTAGATTCTTATATGCTGAGGACTTAAATTCATTGATGCATTTTCGTGAGATTTTGTTTCATTTGCCTAAATGATCTAGAACGAATCACCTCGACGTTTCATTATTTCATTCTGAAGTGCTACTACAGTATTACCCTACTCTACCACCTGACCATTTTTTCCTAAGCAGTTTTTTCTCCTACCTTCTATTCAAAAATGAAGGCCTATTGAACTCTGCCTCCATTTTTTATGGAAGGAGTTTTATTTCACTGCCTTTTTTTTCTAGTTCACTATTAATTTTAAAACATCGCTAACTGTTGACATAGCGGGACAAGTTATGTATTTGTACATTTTATCTGCACACATTGTCATAACTTTATTTCGTTACTAATGTTTGCTTAGACAGTGCCTTGCCGGTGCTTACCAAGTATAAATTCTAAATAAATAAAAATAAAAAGTACTTCAGGAGAGATAGATAAAGTCGAGGAGTAGAAGTCATAGTTTATGTCACTTGCAAGCTGACTGCCATGCCTGATGTACATATTCCAGTACGTGATGTGGAAATCTCAGGCATTACTATATTTTCTAAATATTTCAGAACAATATTGGTTGCATATCATTTGCTCTTTCAGACTTCGGAAGAGGATCTCATTCTAATAGCGGAACTGTACAAAGCCAACAAGAAGGAAGACATCCTAATCGTTGGCGGTTTTACCGCTCCTGGTTTGACTGGAAAACATGGACTTATCAGGGAATGCCAGCTTATATCAACCAAAAACTGCTTCAGTGGACAACAAACAAACTTCTATGCCAGAACGTCACCTTTGGAACACGGACGAGAGAAGGACAACAGTCAAACTGTCTTGACCTTATTTTCACCCGAGATGAGGAGAATACGCTAGACCTACAGGATTGACCGCGATTAGAGTCAAGCGATCACATTACGCTGTATTTCGAGAACTCAATGTTTTCCAAACAAAATTTGCCCGAAACGTGGGAAAGAAACATTTGGAAGTCGGACGACCTACTTACGAGAAGACAACTGTCAGAATTGGGAAATAATCATTTGAAAGGGAGGCAACTGAATAATGAAGACAAATTTCAGATGTATTCTGGGAAACAGAACTACATGGTGAAACCAATAACGATTGGACGACTTTCAGCTCGTTCTTGAAAAGGTTTTTTTTATCTTTACATTCCTATCAGAAGAAAACTGACCACAAACCGCCCAAAGGGGATGAACTCAAAAACAAAATCGCTTCTGGAGGTGTTACGGAAAAACCATCTCAAATGCTCACAACGTTTTTAAAAGCCAGGCTACTAAGCTGTGAAGAACGTTCGAACTAAACATACTGCAAAAATCGTTGGAACACCCTAAAATGCTATATGGCTACATACGGAGTACAAAGAGAACTCAGGAAATGATTCCTGCTCTTAGGTCTGCAGACGGAAAACTGGAGACTGACAACCAGTTTTAAGCATCCCTACTTTACAAATTCTTTCAGTCCGCGTTCACCTGAGAGCCTAATTATTTTGCTGCTATTCCACCCGTTTATCGACCAATGTTGACCCCTCCTTTCTCTCCCTCCTCCACCTCATTTTTATTCACAACAGAGGACCTAGTCCTAGAATTTCCACAAACCATTTTTAGAACTGAATTACTCCTTATAATGCCTATTCAGTTGCCCAGGTTGGATAGAATTCCTGCATTAGCTCTTAGAGAACTTGCTGACGAATTGTGTGAAACACTGTCTATCATATTCCTTAAGTCCGTTGAAGAAAGCAAACTCCAAGAAGAATGTTAGTGTGTATTCATCGCCCCGATCTATAAAGGAGGTTACATACTGGACTGTGAAAATTACCGCCCTGTCAGTTTTACTTGTAGAGTGTGTAAAATAATGACGCATATTATCAAGAGGTATTTCATGTGCTAGCTCGAAAACAACAAAATATTATGTTATGTCCAACATTTCTCCCGAGTGCTCTACAGTCGCACAAGAAAATGAAAAGGCCAAATGCAAGGATTATCCAGTAAATGTTGTATTTTTTGACTTCAAGAATGTCTTTTATAGCGTATTTTTGTTCATTGGATTAAATTGATGCACAGATATGTGTGGAGTTTAATTCAGATCTGTTTATTTAAAGGAAAATGGGGCCAAACAGGGTCTAATCAGACGTTTTTTTCCATCCAGGACATTTCCTAAGCTATTGAAAGTTCCTGATGTAAGCATTTGTTTTTATGTGTTTTACTATGCACGGAAATTAATATAAGACGTAAAAAGTTTTAATATCTCTTTTGAGAGAACGGAAAATAGGGTTTTGCGTTCAGGAAAATCAGTTAAATGCAGGTATAATAAAAAACTTTGTTTCCAGGAAATCCAGGACATATTCAATTTAAAAAACTCAATTTTGAAAATTTGTGAATTTCTATACCACACAAATAAATAATAAACTGACATAGTACTTTGTTAAACCACACCGATAATGAAGAGCTTAAACACGTTTATATATGAGAAACCACGACCATAACGTTATTATTCTCCGTCACGGTAAACTCGAAAGATATCCTGACAATTTCTAGTTACGGTTGAATATGAACGAATACGGGCCCTAAAAACGGAAAGGGCAGAAGATTGAAATTTCTTCGCTACATTTTAGAATATATTCAGAAACTAGGTTGTGTGTTTGAAATCTTAGAATGGGGCTGAAAAGTAAACATGTACAGTAAAAAACGCAATTAGAGAAAGAAATAAGTGAGTTTGTTCATTTTCCGGAGACATTTTATCACTTATTTTCAGCGAAGTCGCAAAACCGGTCGAAAGTCCCCATTTTTTCCTTGACATGATCCTCAAACAGGGCTATGTACGCAGACATTCAACAACGAAATACCTAATGAAAGTTTTTGTTAAAGAGGTAACTTATTATAAGTGTTTTGTAAACGGTCTTAGGCATATTAATTGCCGAATTACGTTCTCGGCGTTTATTCATCTTGGCAACGAGTTTTCTTGTTCGGATGAGTCCACAAATATGACCCAAACGGACATTTACATTAGAAAGGATGTCTCCGAACTCAATATATTGGTAAATGCCTTCAAGTCAAGTCAAGTCAAGTTTATTAAGGGAAAGATAGGCAAACGCCTTTGAACTCCCTCTTGGTTACAGTATGGCTAAAAAGCCTCTGGTACATCATGAAAATTTAAAAAAGTTGGTTTACATAATAGCGTGCGGAAAATAAGCAGCTGTTGGCTCATCGAAAAGAGTAAACATAAATGTGTACTTGCATATTACGAGTAGCATGAGTACATTATATTGTTGGTGACGAGATTCTCGTGAGTGAGGCATTTGCGACGAGTTTGAGCTAATAAAAATGCTATAAAAAATGGTACTGTAATATAAAAAGTAGTATTGTCATATAAGAGTGTTATTCAAGTCTACATCAAGACTGGTAATCTCTTATAGAGGTAGTCATCCGGCTTAAGTTTAGTTCATTCAAGGAGATAATGCTTAAACATGCAATGCATCGAATTTTATTTCCGGTCATCTATACTCAGTTTTGACACCGAAGAAAATTTTAGACAATAAAACAGGAATAAGGTTGCCGTTTCGTGATTCTCGCGGGAAAATTAACTCGTGGGAAACACTACTCCAGTGCTTGAGCACTAGAGACCTTGGAAGTTGTCAACTAACAGAAACGAGATCCGATTAAAGCCTTGGCTAAATGGCAGGAGAGTGTCAGGCAAGATGACTGGACAACCACCGTACCCAATCTTCTTGAACCTTTACTCAGTTTTACAGGCGAAAGGCGATGATAAAAGAAAACATAACTGGTGTCAAAATTGTTCAATCTGTATTTAGTAAGGCTTACGACCCCTTGTGGAAGATCGCTTTCGTTGAAGACGACGGATAAAATTCTTTTAAACAATTGCATGTATGATTAAGACGATATCAATTGGCATTACTGGTATCATCAAGATAGGAAATTGGTGGCGGTGGACGTAGGAGGGGGAACGAGGGTGTTGATGTGAGTGAGGAGGAGCAAGAAATAAAAAGTAGAAGAAAAGAAGAAGAAGAAGAAGAAGAAGAAGAAGAAGAAGAAGAAGAAAAGAAGAAGAAGAAGAAGAAGAAGAAGAAGAAGAAGAAGGGGGGTAAAAAGAGGAAAATGGTACTGAGATTTAGCTTGCAAGGGGAACAAACTATCGAATCAGTAGATAGAGCAAACATGCCACAATCGTCCAAATGGAAGGCATCCGTGCCCAGAAGAAATGGTGGATGCCCCGATCTTCAACTGACGGCTTCGGGCGGCCAAATTGTGCTGTGAGTTCCTCAAGCTGAAGAAATATCTCATTTTAAACGTCCTGGTAAGCACATAAAACAGAATCTACATTTATGCCCTATTAGCATGTCGATATTGCCCTGATATCCAATAATCTCAACATGTCGAGATAGGACATACCTCGTAATCATTGGTTTATCTCTATAACGTCACCGAGCCGTGATTGGTTTGCGTGTTGTTAGTGTGCGAAGATCCGGCGTGGGTGCGCGCTATTTCATTTTCACTTGCCGTGGCGTGCGCGTGTGACCTTATTGCTGCCTGCACTTAAAACCGACTCATTTCTGCATTTATATTCCCTTTTTCTATACTTTATCCCTTTTTTGTGTATCAACATTCTATTATGTTTAGGCAGCCAAGTAAAGGGACAATTAGAAGGCGTGTTAGCCGCGATGTGGAAGAAATATGCCGCGAAGTTACGGAGGAAGTGACTAGGTTTATATCCAAGCGCAAACGGGTAAATGCTGAGGACGAAGGTGCATCTGCATCGTCCAGCAATCGAACTTGGGTGGAGGTGCCCGTAGATGTACATGAATCATCGTTGTGGTCATCTGCAGTAGAGCACATGGATGACAGCGATGGATATAGTGATTCGTCGTCAGAGGAAGAGGAAAGCAGCACTGAGAGTTGTAAACCCTCGCAAATGTCTACTCGTGATAGGGTTAGGGAATGGGCTATTGAATCAAATGTTGCCAAAACCCACCTACGCAACGTCCTGGAAATTTTCAAAATGCATGTCCCGGACATGCCCATAGATCCCCGAACGCTGCTGAGGGCATCGTATAGCTTAAGGGTTATTTCAATGGGTATTTGCCTTGACGAAGCAAGGAACAGGACTCGGTATACTTATGGGACACAACACCACCGCTATCACCAGTAGGTTGCGTATTCAAAATAATATCTAGAATAGGAAGCGGATCCAAATGCCGCGGAGGAATCCTCAAATGACACTTTGCCTACAGGCAGGTGTTCCGAACGCCCAGGTAAGACCGTAATTTAATATGACAAGTGGTTGCCATAGGCTACTCACAGTCCTCAGCACAACCGGACTCCCTGTTGGCATTTCATAGGAAAATGAAAATTCTAGCTAAGCGGCAGCTCTGGATTATGAGCATGCTACACCGCTTAATCTCTCGCCAACGCACTCAAGAGCTAGTCGCAGGCGGGTCAAGTGCAGCTCCGATTGAACAGGGCTGCAATATGCCAACTAATCCTGTCACGCAGCCCATCGCTAGCCGCGTTGGCTTCCAACAACTAAATACCAGGCTGCAAGAGCCATCATTCCGCAAGGAAATGGTTAGTAAGCGTCATTTACTAACACTTTGAATAATTAAGGAGTCCTACTTACTCTGCCTCGGTGGAAAAAAATCAGATGACTTCATTAAGCGAATATTTTATTCAATATTCGATTACGCTATCGCCTTGGAACTTAATTTCCAAGGACGAAAAGGAAGAGAAAGCTTATGTGGACTTTAGTTTTATGAGCTTGTTACTGGTGGGTTATAATATCACAATTTTTTTCTTTGTAGAAATTTACGTTAAGTGGACCGGTGGCGGCCGTTTAAACCTTTATGATTTGGAGGCTGCATTTATAAGGCGCGTAAAAAGGTCCCTCGACGCCACCGCCAAGAAGATTCAAAGGCACGTGACAGAATTACCCTAAAAGGTTTTGAATTACATCACTGTCTATTTTTAGAATGCCACTTAGGACTAGCTACCTCCACGCATATCCCCCATGATGACAACCCGCCTACCCCATGATTGAAAGCATCACAAAAGCCCATATTGTTCATATTAAGAGGACTATTAAATATGTTTGTACATATATTATTTTGCACGTTTTATAATACAAGTTGAATTCACATATGTGTTCACATATTATTTACAAAACGTTGGGAAACGGTTAAATGCGACTGCGGTGGCGTATACGCGAGCGTAATAAGTAGGAAAATGAGGGTTACGTAGTAGGTGGACGCAGTTAAGTAATAAGATTGGGCGAGCCATATGTATTCATTTTCGAGGGGTGGGGGTTGAGCAGGAAGTATCCGAACCTTTTTCGCCTATTTCGACAAATCTCGACATGCCGATAGTAGAGATATATAGACAATTAGGACAAAGTCGATATACAGTCGATATACGTATCTCGACATGTCCATATCCGCGCGATATACGACTGATATCGCCTGCTATTAGGGTGGGCATTCAACAGAAAACAAAACGTAAATAAAAAATTCAAAAAATAAACGTAAATTATTTACCACCATTTCAAGGACGATCTGAAACTCATCATTTATAAAGAAATTGAATAAAAGTAAAGTCCTCTTAATATGCATAAAATGAAACATTTACGATTTCACCTGGCAATTTATTTTACATTTATTAGTCACTGACCAACCTGTCAGCATGTAAGCTTATGAAATATTTTATTGCTGTGACTCTCTGCCACTGAAAATCAAACGCCTTACGCAAACGCATCTTACACAATGTACAAACGAAAGAAGAAACCACCCATTCTCGTGAAATAATGTTGGAATACGTACTTGAAATTTAGGCTGTTTGGTAACAGTCATATTTCCATTGCCCTTAATCTGGAAATCAACTTCTATGGAATATTCACTATAGGAAACCAAATAACAATTCGGACGCGAATCAGACGCGAATCGGATCCGACGTTACGATTTTTCAGACGCGAATCGGATCCAAAAATTCGTATCTCGTTTTTCTACCACACAGCGGAACCCCTTACTCCTTTGGTAGACGCCCATACTAGCTAAACGGTTAAAAACGATCCCTATTACAATCGAATAGAATAGTTATTAATCATAAGGTGACTCTCGGAAGACTTAGTGAGCAAGTAAAATATATTTTTTTTTAAAAATATGCAATGCGTAAGTGTACAAAAATGAATCTTATTAATGTCTCTTAATCAGTATTCCTGTGTTGACGGACCCGGCAATCCCTCAGCCGTTTCATGAGGTATCCACCCCGTAATGAAAAGACAATGAAATTAGTGATGGTAAGTAAACAATGCGCAGGTTTTTATGCAGTAACTATTTGCATACAACGTTGATACTTAAAATATACCAACCGTCAGCACAGTGCCCCTGGGCTGCCTTTAAACCCCTTTTCTGCAGTCGGTCATATGCCTTTTTAAAGGCATTTTTGAAAGCTCGTTCTAGCTGCAATTTATCCGCCTTGTGCGGAATATTCCAAAGATTGAAAACGTGTTCGGTGCACATGAATTAGTTAATAATGAGAAATTTCTTACCCAAAAGAATTCCGTATAAGGAAAGCAAAAAGGGCTTCTTGTCCTGGTGCCGATCGTAGAAAGTTAACCGGTAGGTCA
Source organism: Schistocephalus solidus (assembly GCA_017591395.1). Lineage (NCBI taxonomy): Eukaryota > Metazoa > Platyhelminthes > Cestoda > Diphyllobothriidea > Diphyllobothriidae > Schistocephalus > Schistocephalus solidus. The sequence continues at coordinate 15,316 of WEDG01003535.1, read as the reverse complement.
CCTCGTCGGCGAAGATGGTTTGTGAAAATACGATTAACAAAATTGCTGACGCTATCGTCGCAAAGGAAGGCCAAGTGGCGTTCCTAGTTAGACGGTAAGTAATGTCCAGACAACCTACCAATTGCTGCCTATATGCCCTGTCTGTGACGGCTTTGGTCAGAACATTTATTTATCAAGCGTAGGATTCTATTCGACAAACTCTTCATCCTCACAGTGGAACCGCGCCCTTCAAATTCGGTTAAAATTTTTCGACCTCCGAGGAATTAACTGCTTTTGGGATTTCAGTCTACTAGTCACTCTTGCGGACTTTATTTATCAAGCGTTGGATTCTTTTCGACATACTCTTCATCCTCACAAGACTACTGCAGCAAAACAGCCGATACGCCCGATATCCTCCTCTTGTGCACTTCTAAGACGACGGCTCAGTGAGGGGGAAACAAATTTGGTTATTTTGAACAACCAAGTGATTCATCGTCCATTGTTCTCCCCCTGAAAAGGCCTGGTCCGGATTACCACGCAGTTGGCCCAGTAAACAGGGGCTCGCGCCCGACTCTTAGCACTTTCCGAGCAAAGCGAAAACTAACATTCCTGTACACAAATGCACAGAGTATATTATCGAAGCTCGACGAGCTTAAGATTCATGTCTGCGATCTATCTCCAGATATAATTTCCGTTACAGAAACCTGATTGTCCCAACACGTGGACGACGGAGAGGTAACTATGGCTGGCTACCAACTTCGTAGAAAAGACCGAAAAGAGCGTCAAGGAGGTGGCGTACTCACATACGTAAAAAGCGAACTTACAGTTTTAGACAAAACTTATAAACTCGTGTCCACTTCCGAGGCGATATGGCTATCCGTAAAAGTGCCAGGTACATCAAGTCTAGATGTCCTGACAGTCTACCGCCCACCGAGAAGAGACCCCGTAGCCGATGCTTACCTGCTAGAGGAGCTTAAAAAGATTGCTACACGGTTGGATATCCTGATCATGGGTGACTTCAATGCACCTCACATCGACGGGAGCTCGACCTGCGCACATAGTTCTGATCTAGCCTTTGACGGTTGTTTTCTGAGCACGACGCTAAAGCTACGTCTCACGCAGCACGTCACTTTTCCAACCAGGGTGTGCGAAGGACAACAGGCCAATTGTCTGGACCTAGTTCTCACAAAGTCACACGACAGTATCGACGAAGTGTCATGTCTACCGCCGCTAGGCAAAAGTGACCACGTGGTACTGCGATGGGAGTACTCACTATTTTATATACCAGCAAGACCCACAAAAATCAGAAGGAATATATGGCAAGGCGATTTCGGTGGAATGAGGGCCGAACTCATGCGCACTCAGTGGGAACCTTTATTCTTTGGAAACATAAGCGAGGACTGGGAAACGTTCCGGGACATACTGCACAGGCTCATCGAAAATCACTGTCCGATTTTGAGAAAAAGGTTAACCAACAGACCGCGATGGCTTACGCAGGCCTTAAACTTCGAAGTTAAAAAAGCGGAGATTGTGGAAAAAATCGCTTATGGTCGGAACTCCTGCTTTACTACATGAGTACAAAATGCAGAGAAATCGGGTCAAGGGCCATATTTTCGGAACAAGACAGGCTTTCGAAGTGGACCTGCTGAACCGGGCTACCGTGAACCCGAAACTGTTTTAAGGTAATTTCAGGCAGAATACATGAAATAAGGATCCGATACCCCTGCTGAGGACCGCCGAGGGCATAGACCTTACTGAAGACTGTGCGAAGGCTGATCATCTTTCGGAATTTTTCCAGTCGGTTTTCACAAAGGAAACGAGATACGATCACCCTACCGATGGCTTCGAAGTAGATACAATAGTCGAGACTGTTAATTTCACCGAGACTACTGTCCTCAAGGAGCTTTAGGGGTTAAGGGAATCTAAGTCTCCAGGTCCCGATGAAGTACCTGCCAAGCTCTTGAAACCACTCTCTTCGCTTTTCCAAACATCCTTCCAGACCGGAAGTCTACCAGCCGACTGGAAATCCGCATGGATTACGCCGATTTATAAGGGTGGAAGCCGGGTCTCTGCAAACGATGATCGACCGGTCAGCTTAACTTCAGTTTGCTGCAAAATCATGGAAAAATAATTAAACAACAACTTATGCAGTTCTTCGAACATAACAATCTGCTATCCGAAGCCCAGCACGGTTTCCGTAGAGGTAGATCCTGCGTCACAAATTTGCTCTACAGTTAAGAACGTTGGACTGAAGCGGTCGATAGTGGAAATACGTTGCACGCAGTCTATGTAGACTTCAAAGAAGCTTTTGATAGCGTGCCGCACCACCGCCTTCTTTATAAACTCAACCGCATAGGCGTAAGTGGTAGACTTCTGACATGGATAGAAAACTTCTTAACTGGCCGCTCACAAACTGTCCATATCAGCGACAAACAGTCGACTAAAGTTGAGGTTGAGGGTGGTGTTCCCCAAGGCTCTGTTCTCGGCCCTATTTTGTTCATTGTCTACATCAACGATTGTGCCAACGAACTGGACTGCGATATTGCCATGTTTGCCAATGATCTCAAACTTTGGCGCGTCATTCAAACTGCCGCTGATGAAGAGAACTTGCAGGCAAACTTAAATCGACTCCAGAAATGGTAAAATGACTGGCTCTTGCCGTTTAATGAGAGCAAGTGCAACATCATACGAGTCGGGAAAAGCAATCCTTCAAACCGTACGGTTTAGTCTGAATGGCATTCAATTGAAAGAAGTGGATGTCCAAACGACCTTGGAGTCTGGATCACGCCCTCGCTTTAACCCTCCCTACATTGCGCAAAGGAAGCGAAGTCAGCCATGTGGATTCTGTACCTCGTTAAACGAGCTTTTGTAGCCTTCACTACCGACTGCTTCGCTAAAGTCTTCGGAACATTCGTGCGGCCACAGTTGGAGTCCGCTATCCAAGCTTGGAGACCCTGGGTGGCGAAGGACATCAACATCCTCGAAAAGGTCCAAAGGCGAGCAACCAAACTTGTCCTTGGACATGGCTGACAGCCTTATGAAACACGGCTGTTTAGTCTCAATCTCTTTCCCTTGCACTATAGACAGTTTCGGGGGGACCTGATACTAACATTCCGCATACTACGCGTCCAGGACTGTTGTCTCGTCCCAGGGGATTTCTTCGAGGAAGCAAAACAACGAACTTGAGAGGTCATCCTCTCAAATTACATGTGACTGGAGCAAGGGCTAGACACTCGGAAGTACTTCTTCTCCAAAATAGTAGTCGAAGCTTGGAGTCGGACTCCTTGGAGGTTTTTAAGTGAAAGTTGATCGATATAATGGTGCGAGCTACAACACGAAGTGAAAACTGCGAGTGTAACGTCAGAAAATAAGGCATTGATGATACTACTAGCTATATTTGAGTAGCATTTCTTTATGTTTGTTTTTTTGTTCGAGGGCTTGCATTCTCCCATTATTCCCATGCTGGGGTCCTCGAGGTCTTCGCTGCTTAACTTATTTACACACCTTGGTGACACCGTGAGTGTTCGCATCATCTGGACCTGGTGACCGTCGTCCATGAGGTGTATGAACGTTCTCCCTTGGTTCGAACCGCAATGGACCGAGGATGATCTGGACATATATTTCCGCCTTTGAAATCCCTCAAACGGACTCTGAAATCAGCAAGGGAAAATCTGGCTAATTCATGTGACCTCCGAAATGCCCCCCGTTGGACCCCCTCGCAAGGGCGACAGTTTTTTCTCCCAAATATCACCGGGTGTTTTTGCACTGTCTGCTATTTTTCAACTATAATTAAGTATATATAAGGGAGATAGGCAGAGCCTTTGAAAACCCTTTTTACAGATAGACGCTAGCAAAACAAGCAAATGTTACATGGCGATAGTCGTTTTAGTATATCAATCATTGCTGTCGACTAAATATATGTTCATCAAGTAAAAATGCATCAAGTCTTCTTTTAAACATTTCAACGCTTTCAGCCTGAACAACTGAAGCTGGCAGTTTTTTCCATTCGTCAATCGTCCGTTGGGAAAAGAAGTTGGCCCGCACTTCAAGTTTGGCGTGATTTCTTTTCAGTTTGTGTTGGTGACCTCAGGGACTTTTCATGTTTGCCAATTCAAAAAATTTGGCCATCTGAAGAGCACAATCAACTCCTCTGACCAATTTGAAGACTAAGATCATATCCCCTCGGTATTGCCTATAAGAGAGAGGAAAAATTATTTTAAGTCTTTCTAGGCGGCCCTCATAGGGTAGGCATTCCAATCCGCTGACTAGTTTCGTTGCCCTCCGTTGAACTTTCTCCAGCAGAGCGTAGTCATGTTTCGTCCAAGGGCGCCACGCCTGAACGCAATATTCCAACACCGGCCGGATAAATGTTCCAAACACGCGCCCAAAAAAAGCTCTCCGTCAAAAATTAACGAAGGACCTCCTGATTGCACCTAAGATACACATAGCTTTCTTTGCGATATTCGCACAGTGCGACGATGGTTTGAGAGTTGATGTTATCCATATACCCAAGTCCTTTAGAATATTTACCTCCTGAAGTTGGTGACCACTGATGGAGTACTGGTATTCAAACCTAATCAGCCTTCTGGTACTAGACCGCAGTCGGATTATTTGGCATTTTTTAAGATTATGGTTCAGCAGCCACTCATCACACCATGTTTGCAAGCGGTCTAAGTTTTGTTGTAATTTTTGCTCATCCTCCGGTTTTTCAATCGAGTTTCATAACTTCAAATCGTCAGCAAACATTACCTTTTCGCATGTCAGACAATCCAGGCAGTCGTTTACGTATATCAGAAACAAAATGGGACCCAGCACGCTACCCTGCGGAACTCCACTGTGAACGGTTTCCCAGTGAGACTTGGTGTCTCCGATACAAACACACTGGCGCCTGTCTGTGAGAAAGTCGGCCAACCATTTGAGTAGGTTGCCAGTCACACCCATTTGACGAAGCTTAAAGATCAGACGTTTTTGTGGAACCCTGTCAAAGGCTTTGCTAAATTCAATGTAGACCGCATCGACTGACAAACCCATTTCTAATGATTTTGTCCAACTTTCCATGGATGTGAGCAAGTTTGTGAGGCAGGATCGACCACTTCGAAATCCATGTTGATATGAACTAAGCAAGTTATTCTCTTCAAGATGCCTCATCAGTTCCGTTTTGATTATCTTTCCATCATTTTGCAACAGATACTTGTGAGGCTGACTGGTTGGAAACTGTTTGGTGATGTCCTCTCTCCTCCTTTATAGATGGGGGTTATGTTGGCTATCTTCCACTCGGTAGGCAGAGCCCCCGCCTCCATCGAACTTTCAAATATCTTGGAGAGTGGAGAGGCCAGCTGTTCTGTGAGTTCATTGAGAACTTTTCCGGATATACCATCTGGGCCAGGTGATTTAGTGGGCTGTAGCTGTTTCAGAGTTTTTCTTACTGTGTCCATTGGGAACAACACCGTGCTTATTTTGTTTTTAGGTGTGGCAGTACTGTAGTATTCATCCTCGTCAAACAATGGTTCCTCGGTATACACGGACATAAATAAATTGGATAAGAGGCCGGTCTTATCAGAGATATCAGTTAACCTGTTTCCATGATTGTCTTTAAGACAAGGAATGCAGTCGCGATTTCGTTTTGCCTTATTAACGTCAGCATAAAACCTTTTCGAATTTCTTGGTATGTCTTTGACTATTTCTGACTCAAAGGTTGATCTTTCTTTTCTCAGAAGATTCCGACACCGATTTCGCTGTTTTTTAAAAGCGGAAAAATGTTTGGGTTGTTGATATCTGGCATATATTATCCACAGTCTTCTTTTCTTCTTGAAATTCCTTTTTATTTCCGATGTCACCCACTCGGGTCGGGAGACGCATGATCGCCTTTTAAGTTGGCAGAATTTCTCTACCAATTGGTGAATCAATTTACTAATGAAGAACCAGGCAGCATTAGGGTCAGGTACATGTGCAGGGCTCCAGTCTATCCCATTCAGTTATTCTTTCATTTTGGGATAATCCCCTTTCCATACATTTCTCTGCCTAACTGCACGACGTTTGGGTACAGAAAAATGATTGCACTCCCAAGCAAGAACACAATGATCACTTCGTCCAAGTGGCACGTAAGAACTTAATGCAAGGATGCAATTGTCGTCTCTACTAATGATTAGATCCAAACAGCTTGACTGCTGCCCATTTCGGAACCGCGTCTTCATTGTGACATGTTGGGTAAGAAACTCGTCATTTACCAACTGAAGTAATTTCTGTTCGAATGAATTTTCCGATCGCGAGCAGTACATTGACACCCTAATCGATATCGGGGAGCGTTGAAATCTCCAAGTATTAATAAATGTTTGCTACGACAGATTTGCTTTACCTCTGTGATGAGTGCTTCGTCCGTGTCCATTCGCTGTCCTGGGGGTCGATATACCACGGCAATATGGAGGTCTGGTTGGTTTGGGACTTTCAGTTTACAACAAAGTATTTCGCAAGACAAGATCCTATTTGGCGAGGGCCCATCCGGAATAAAGTCACTTCCTTCTCGTATAAACATTGCGATTCCACCACCCCTACGTCCGTTTCTATCCATGCGGAAAAACTGAAAACCGTCTATTTAGACTTCTTAGTCTGCGATTTGTTGATTTAACCATGTTTCAGTTAGAGCTATGAAGTCAGGTTTAAATGGTCCACGACCAGTTTAATTTCATCCATTTTGTTCAAAAGACTCTGCACATTTGTGTACATCATTTTAATCTTGATTTCTTGCCTCGATTTCTGAAGATTTTTAGTTCTTTCTTCTACATGGAGATTTTTACTGGATATTTCACAATATATATCCAGTCTCCTGTCTGGGTTCAAATCTATAGGCATTTGGTAAGGCATTTGACCGGCGTGGTTGCCGTCAATTTCACCGGATGTTCCCATAAAAACGAGCGCAACGTTTTGACTATTTTGTTGTCTACTATTTTCAAGTTTTGTTTCCCCTCGTATTGACGTCTTTTCAATTCTGCTACCAGAGTCCTCATTTTCATCCGATCAGTGGGAGAGTAATCCGGCTAAAAAAAATTCCACGATGATTCTTTCGTAGTTGGGACTTTCGAGAGAGCAATAAATCTACCTGCTGTTTACTCCCCAAAACGACTTTTAATGGTCTTGGACGAACCTCATGCGTTTCATTAGTAACGAGAGGCCCCAATCGAAAGTTATTTTTGATGTCGACTGTCACACCAGTTTCTTGCGTATCATTTAACAAATTTTGGAATGTCAGCAGATCCTGTTTTACCCTTTCTTTTTGCGTTTCCCCAGTAGCCTCTGAGACTCCCTGAACTACCAGACAAAATGACCTGTCAGGAACGGTGAGAGTTACAGTGAGAACAAAAAACCTAGTACAAGAATATGAGGGAAAGTTATCGTCCTACGCAGCCTTTAAAATATTTATCATGTCTGTGGCATGCTTGGCTGATTCCATAATGTCAGTCCTCCGTGTCCCATCGTCCAGTGACTTCGATTATGACCAGGTGACCGTTTAAGGTGACCGTATTTCCGGACGGTCGACGGCAATGGGCTTCTTTTAAGTACGTTCCCTACTGTAGCTTTATAAACGTTAATAAATGACGAGTTCTCAGGATAATCAAAAAAATCGTCAACATCATCTGGTAGATGAATAATGCTGTCAAAATTATACACCATTTCCGACTTACCATATAAGGACGAATATTTTTCTACAGACATTTTCCACAGCTGCCTACAGATGCTAAACGAAACCCAAAGGGACCTATGGATATGTTCGACACGCAGACCATCTCTGTTTAAAGATTTTAATTCTTTAGCGAGGGGCATTCAAATTTTGAACATCTGAGGGCTTTCCATATACACAGTTAATTCCCACAACGAATATTTCGCTAACAAAGGGCTCCATAATTCTACCTAGGATAGACCAAAACCCGCGGTAAGTTTTCTTATGTATGGGGAGCCCATCAACAGCTAAATAAGTTACAACACTATTACTAATTAGACGCCTGGTAGGGTCTCGAAACTGCTCAGTTAACTGTTTAACAAGTCCTAAATTAACGTACTCACCACTGCCCATTGCCGTTACCATTAAAACATCACTAACGCCTCCCAACAGCGTTCGTGCGTCTGTAGGAAAGTCCGAGGTCAGCCGTCTGATAATATCCAGAAGACTGCTGAAATGAATCAATGGTATACACGAACGTATTGTCCATGAACACATAGCCTCTCGAACCGTAGGTTCCTCTTCAATTGTAGGTGTGCTTGAAGATTGTTTGCGGCCACGTCAAATATATCTGACGTCCAACTTGTCTCCTCATCTATAGGGGAAATCTCAGAGTCCGAGTCATCATATAAGGAACTAGAGCAAGAAATTAGATTCCACGCTGATTAATATCAGTCGGACGGATACATTTCATTCATATTCTCGTCAATTTGACGTAAATCAGCCCGAAAGCCTTTCTGCGCATGTTTACTAAGTGTACTCTCAGATACTGCTCTAAAAATTCTGCAAAAAAAAACAAAAAATGGTCAGTATAGACAGAACAAGGGTGCAGGCAGTTAAGCGACTGCCCCGCTGCACGACAGCGCAAGGATTGGCGTCGCACAGTGCGCGCGGTATTGACAGCTAAGTGCCTGATCGATTTTCCAATACCGCTGCACGCATTCTCTTGCGCCCTTAGCAACGCGTCATCAAGGTGCACAAGCAACCAATCAAATTCCAGATGTCATTGACGTTTGACCGTTCGTGTCTCGAATCATATTTCATTGCTATAAGGGAATATTTTCAAAAGAAATTCTACTTGCGGTGTTTTATTTACTCGTTTATTTACATGGACAAAAATTCTGTACATTTTAAACTTCAGTTTACTTAGCTAACCCGATTTTTCAAGTTTTCGGAATTTGTCACTTTTCTAAAAAAAAGTATTTGTAAACAACGTAATATTAACTTTTAAACCACAACATGCCTTCATTTTTAGAAAGGTTGCTTTTTTATTGCTTTACAACTTTGGGGGATACCATGCGAGCTGATTTCGCAGAATGGGCTTTTTCTCATGAAATCTATGCACGACTGAGCTCAACGGGATTACCTGCTCTCTAACTGCGACTATTTCGAACTCGATACCACCTCACAGTTACCGTTTCCGACGTCGCCACCGAAACTGTACGGGCAAACGTACTTTCTGCGTCCTTGGAATTTTCTCGTGTGGAAATTCTTCAGAAATATTAAACAAGTAAATTTGTTTTTTCAATGAATTCTAACGGACTACAGAACTGATTCAAGCGCAAGTAACAACCCAGCAAAATAAGTCGTCAAATTTGTGCAAGGTCAGAAGTTATCCAGTGTCCTCGAGACCTGCAAAACGGTTGAATCGTTTCTAAATATCCTTTATATTAAATAATCTAGCATTACACAAACGTTTCCGAAACGCCAAGTGATTTCTTGATCCCAACTTAGCACCAATACAGCGAATACCACTCCAGAATAAAGCAACCTGACATAAACACAATAACTAACACAACGTTCGTTTACCAGAACATGAAACACGTACTTCTACCTCTGACACCCAGCACAAGCAACACACAATTGCAAAAGCAGTTAGAAGAGATAGTCAACAAAAGATAAAACCAAAACTCCAATTAATTAACAGCACCGTAGAATACCATGAAACTAGAGATGCTGGACCCAGTCTAGCTAATGGGTAAGACAATACTATAAGCACTACAGAGACATCCACACAACGAGCCATTAGTAAAAATATGCTTACCTTTCAAACTATTCAAACTCCAACACATGCATGTCAAGCCCTAACGACTAGAAAGGATACCAATTTAGTTCTCTTATCCGAAAAGCATTATAAAGTGCACCGTCGCAACCACAAATCCCTAAGTATAAATACCAAGGCCTTAGTCACACCCCAAATTCTTATTTGAAAAACCTACCATAAATAAGAAGTCTTTACAGTGGCATGTTAGTTCCTAAAACTTCATGGTGTAGCAATAACCTAAAGCAGTATATTTCTCCAACTAATGTAGCACCTCATGACCATGTAACCAACTACCTAGACTTACAAACGTTTCAAACAGAAATTCACTTTAGATATAATTACCAGCTAACCAATCCACCTCCTGAAAGAAGACCTAACCCCTTCACCGAAATCCCACCGTATCCGTCATCATTCTTCTCAACACTCACTCAATGTTCCCCTCTTAGCCTACCAAACAGGCAAAACCCCTTAGGGAACCATGTTTGCACAATAGTCTATCATTTTCATATGCAATGTCCTAAGCATAGCTCTAATTAATGCATGATTGATTGCTCATTAAAAGTCCCTACTCAAAACACTAATGGAAAGTTATAACGCTGACATCATTTGTATCACTGAAACATGAGCAAATGAAGGTATATATAATGCAGCACTTTATCTCGTAAACTATCCTTTTTAAAGTCAGGGCCGCCTAAGTAAATGAGGTGGAGGATGTTTTGTCCACTTGAACAAAGTACTTTTTATGTCCAAATGAGTCTTTCACTTGAGAAGCCTACTTTGCCACGATATAATCTCAAACCCACAAAAATATATTAGTCGGATATCTGTATACTCCCTAAGAACTAAGTAATGAGGATAATAGCCTTGCCCACTAAGTGTATAATGTAGCAAACGTAAACATTGTATATAAGATAATAACACGTAACCCGAACCGTCAAAGACTCAATTGGATCGAGCAATCACCCCCAACCAAACAGTGCAAACTGCTATTTTTCATTGAATTTTACAACTGGACTCAAATTTTCAATCAGCTCACCTTCGGAAACATTATACTTGACATTATTTCCTCCAATGATGTTTGGCCTATATTCACACATTACGACAGCAGAAACTTTGATAACGATCACAAAAGAACAATATCCATGCTCACATTAAACATAAAATCAGCAAATGATTCTAACATCAGTCACATAAATCCTTTAAAATAAGCCAGGACTCAATGAACCGCTTTACCAGATCATTAGACAGGAGCCCATTTCTTCTAGCAACGTCCCTACAGAAGCAATTATCAGGCTTATCTCAACTTTTGATCAGTTAAATTGGTACCCTAGAAGAAGGACAATTCACATGTAAAAGCAAAAACATTCCAAATTTTCTCTTGAAGTGACTTAAAAAGTAAAAAAATAAGTAAATCATGCCTGTGTTAGTTACAATTCCACACTACGACTAACGCAGGACCTAGCTGCCAACTTGGAAATATAAAAATTTATAGAGACAGCACACCGTGCACAAGAATACCCAGAACAAACAGCCTACATTTTTCAAAAGCAAATTGAATTTTTCCAGGCTTATGGAAATACCTGGGCCTTGCACCAGTTCATTCAAAACGGTAACCAATCTTATATCAAAAGCCATTGAGATGTTCACAGAACACTGGTATTCGCCAAAATCATAGAAAAAATAATATACAATCAAATATTAAATTACTTGACAAATGCCAACCTCATACCTCCCTCCCAACATGCCTTCTCACCTAAAATGTCATTTCAGTCCTGCCATCTCACTTTTCTCTAATTCGTTTCCAGCAAAAGAGATGAAAAAAATGTGGTAGCCACAGTCTGCTTTGAGCTTAAAAAAGCCTTAAACAAAGTCCTCCATAAAAGGCTTATGAGGAAGCTGATAAGCCATGGCATACGGCCTCCTCTACTTGAATTTCTCTTATCTTCAAAACCGACATCAAAATGCGCCGGTTCGAAGGGCTGCCTCAGAATGATGTCCGAATACTAGTGGTCTGCTACAATGCACCATTTTTGGTTCCCGTCTTTTTTTCATATATTTTCGCGACCTATCGACCACATCCAACACATTTTTGTATATGCAGACAGTTTAAAACCTGCATAGGTTAATAATAAGCAGACAGCAACAAATATGCACAATGAAATCGAAAAGGATCTCAAAAACCTTTAAGAAAGTATAAGCCAATGGCAAACGCCATTCTCACCAAACAAATGCAATCTCATGATCTTCGGTCGACATAAATTGATACCAATACTTTTTGATAATATAGAAATAAAAGAATAAATTTCAATAAAAGAATTCAGACTTAGCTATACAAATCCACTTGACTTATTCCCATGTCAAACAAATTTTCCAAAAAGTCGCCCGCTTATGTGGTTTAATGTGTAGTAATTACACCTAAACTGAAGTTAAAATATACTTGTGTAAAATGCACGTTTTATCCCTCTTCGAGTACTACTTAATATTTTTTGCATAATGCCTTGTGACAGCAGAAGGAAACTAGAAGTAAATCAGAGACGCTTTACTAGATATGCGAGTAGGTGCGATGACCTACCAGGTTGATAATTAGAAATCTACGATAAATATGGTCATAGAACACTTTGGATCAGGAGACTTGCAAGTGGTCTCAACTTTCGTACTCAAAGTCACACACGACCAAGGTATACTCGGTGTGACTATGTCAGCAATTGACAACGGCACATAAAACATGCGAAACAATGAAGATACCACAAGATTTCCCAGATTCCGAAAGTTACAACGATCAAGCCTCTAATAAGGAAGATATGCCGTAATATGGTATGCCCTCCCTTATACTATTAGAAAAGGTGATAACCTTAAAGAATTTGAAAGATTCACCAAAAATTGTTTTAAATAACATCATACAAAGGACACTTTTTAGTCCAGTGCTGTAACAGAATTCGACCGAAAATTATCTGATGACGCTTACCACGGGAAAATAACTTTTATTCAGCCGGACTTCTCTCCAGCAGAAAGTTTGAAATGCCGCGAATTGGTGATGGAATTAAAGCGGAGAATGGCAGCTGGAGAGAACAGCCTGGTTATTTTTAGGTGGTGCTTGCTAAAGAGAAACGCAGCAGTGCTCTGGAACCAGCCAATGCCTGCGATGTCAGTGGCAAAGTAGTATTGACAAACTTGAGACAAACGGAATTTGGCACTGCCGAGTGTTGCCACCTAAAATTTTTTGTAAACCAATGCCCAATTTATTTTTTCGAAGCTCGAAGAACTGAGAATACACAGAGCCCGTCTGTCTCCTGATCTTATAGCAATCACAGAAACATGGCTGTCACAGAACATAAGCGATTACGAAGCAGATTTTTCCGGGTACTAGTTGTTCAAGAGAAACCACACCAACCGCCATAGTGAAGAAGTTGCGACGCATGTTAAGAGCGATTTCACACTGGGTGGAAATACAGATAAGATAACCAATGGTATCGAGGCTATTTGGCTGACTATGAAGACTCAGGGATCGCAGTCCCTTGAAGCCATGACTCTCTACGGACCACCGGGGACAGAGACCAACACTAAAACTTGTTTGTTGAAGAACATAAAGGAGATTAGTTGTCGACCTGATTTTGCTCTCATGAGTGACATCAATGCACCCAGCATTCGATGGAACGATCTGCAGGCGCAGTGCTCAAAGTATTCCTTTGATTATTCTCTGTGAAAGACAACAATTGAAGCATGTATTTGTTCCAACGAGAGCGAGCGGACAACAACAGGCTATTTGTTTAGATCATGTATTCACTAATGATCCTGACAGTTTAGACGAGGTACATGGCCTACCTCCACTTGGTTGAACTGATCATGCAGTAATTTCATGGGAGTATGGTTTATATGCTAGACCATTTGCAATAAATGAAACCAGGCCCAATCTATGGCGAGGAGACTTTTGCAAAATGAGAGCTGAGGCATCACGAATAGACTGGGATCTTCTCTTCTCCGGGAACGTCACAAAGGACTGAAATTAATTTGCGGATTGGTTGTTGAATCTAATAGAATGCCACTGCCCATCATCAAAACTTAGGATATTCAGCAGACCACAGTGGCCAACAAGAGAGCTAAAACGAATTATTAATAGAAAAGGGAGGTTTAAGAAGAAAATTTGCCGGTAAAATGAAAAATTTAACTTGCACGGATACAAAATTCAAAGGAACAAGGTTTAAAGCTTGATCTACGAAAGATGACAGGATTACGAGGGGATTTGATCCAGCGAGCAGTTTAAATCCCAAATTTCTCTACAGCAATTTAAAAATAACACGCAACAGGAACCCAATTCCTGTTATGAGAAATGATGACGGTTTCGAGATATCAGAAATCAAAAACAAAGCTGAAAACTTGTCGCAGTTCTTTTACTCGGTTTTCACCAGTGGACCTGTTTTTATTCCATCTACCTTCGAGACGATGGGGGCGCCAATTATTCAGGATATGCTCTTTCAAGAAGAGGTGGTCTTTAAATAACTAAAACGTTTGAAAGCATGTAAATCCCCCGGCCCCGACGAGATTCCAGCAAGGCTGCTCCTCGAACTTGCTCGAGAGCTGACCAAACCGCAATCGTTTCTGTACCAGAAATCATTCGATACGGGAATTATTCTTACCGACTGGAAAACAGCCCACATTACACCGTTCAAAAAATATTAGTTGTGCACTTGCTTCAAATTGCGGGCCTGTCAGCCTGACCTCAATCTGTTGCAAGGTTATGGAGAAGGTTATCTAAAAGGAATAAATGATTTATTTAGAAACCCATAAGCTCTTATCCAATGCACAATACGGCTTTCTTAGGGGAAGATCGTGGGCTACAAACTAACTTAAAACGATGCAAAGCTGGACAAAAGCACTCGATGCAAAAAAAACTGTGCACGTGGCCTGCATTCATTTCCAGAAGACCTTCGAAAGTGTTCCGCACCAGTGTCTCCTTTGCAAGTTGAGAATGTTGGGTATTGGAGGCCAACCTCTTACGTGGATTGATCACTTTCTCGTTGGGCGTTCCCAAGTGATCCGTGTAGGTTGAGCGCGATCAAAGTGCACAGTCATTGAGAGTGGAGTCCTACAAGGTTCAATGCCCTGACCTATCCTATTTCTCTTGCTCAATAATGATTGTGTACAGGAATTGGACTGTGACTTTGCTATGTTTATGATAAAAAAATCTGGAAAGTCATCCACAGTACTGCCGATGGAGATCATTTCCAAGACAAACTTTCTTAATTGGACGAGTGGTCCACATATGGCTTTTGTTCTTCAACTCAAACAAATGCGCCATCCTACGTCTGAGAAATCGAAATCAGGTCACTGATATGTGACCCTACTATTTGAACTGTGTGCCACTCCAAAAAACAGAAACGCAGAAGGATCTTGGCGTTTGGATGCCAAACAACCTGAAGCCTTCTACGCAAAGTTGCGAGGTGGCCGAACCTGCCAATTCAATGCTGAACGCTATCAAATGAGCATTTAAAGTTTACGACAAATACATGTTTCTAAATTTTTGTACGTTTTGTAAGGCCACATCTGGAATATGCGATCCAAGACTGGTGACCGTGGACTTA
>WEDG01003534.1:0-35205 GCA_017591395.1 Schistocephalus solidus | reverse complement strand
ATGACGGTGATGCCAACTCCATCAACTATATCTGCCTACGCATCAGCCACTTAACGTGACCGATGATGTCTTCGTATAAACCGTAGCCCTTCTTAACCGGTATCCCTGTATAATGCTTTGTTAACTAAAAGAGATGGACTGAGTACCTCAATGATTTTTAGGGTTCAAAAAAACCATTTATTGCTTTCAATGGTATGAAAAGTCGTTTGAAATCAGTAGATCCATCTACGTTTGGAAAATTGTCGAGCTTCTACCTCGTATAAAACGTCGATTGGTGCTCGCCTGTTACCATCTATGATGTTGTCATGGTAATGCAGGGCTTTTAATACGCAAACGGTAAAGCTGCGATTAAAATGAAGTAATAAGATTGTAATGATCAGCGTTGACTGGGTGCCCTTAATTGTAAAATGGACGGTTCACTTCGCTAAATTTCGTTCATCGGCATCTGATAATTACGACATAGGATTGGAACCGCCCTATTATGGGTGGACTTGTGGTCATATGTGTGGGATCTACGTTTAGATTTACAATAAGGTATGGAAGATTTAACGGTATTATGCAAAAATGCTCATTTAGCGGAAGTAATGTGTAATAAAGTTTATTCCAACACCTTTTTTATTAAACTCGCTGATCATCCTATTAAGTTCCTTTTTCACATAAAATAAAATTTCAATGTCCTAGTAACAGTAGTATCCTAGATGACGGTTAATATTTACGGATATTTGTGCCGGAATGTATTCAATTCCATCTTTTTCAGATCTTCCATTTTTGGAAATAAATGACGATAAGGAGAAATCATCAGACGAACCGCAAGAAAAAGAAAACATAGGCGCAGCAAAAACTATCGCCAGTGAAATGCCTGCAGGTAACTGTTACTTACCGCGTATGGTTTGAAGCATTTTTTTGGAATTCCCTCTTATCCTTTCCTGTCAATTTGAACCGATTTCCTAAAATACCGTCCCCAAGTTAAACACATATGTGCATCCTTAAGCAATGAGCTATAAAATCAGCTTACCGGAGCGCATTATGCTATTTTAATCAAATGAAATTATACGTTAATACATTTTTTTATTTTTAATGTTCTGCCCCACCTCTGGCATTGTTGGTTTTGCAGTATGTGGTTGAAAAGTACTGGGTGACTACTCTGGCAGTGCCAACTTCAAGATAGGGCAGTGTATATAAATTAAGTTATGTTTGAACACTTTAACCCACATAGAGATAGACTGAGGGCACCACGTCTTGGGCAATGTATCTGCCCCATTACAGCCTTTGGTGGTTGAAATGGGGTCGTTGTTAATGCGCACCTTTGGCATTAACTCTACACATCTGAAGGAAAAGATCCTTAAAATATTTGTTCGGGCGCAGTTGGTTGTTTGCAGACGAAGATCGTTGGAACAAAAAGAACCATACGGTGATTGTAATATATAGGGTTTGGCGACGCGACTTGAAAATATTCAGCATATGCTATCAGAACGTTCTGTATTAACGGAAATTTATAGTGATACGCCTTAACGTACTATTGGCATGTTCCCAACCATACAACTTTTAACAAATGCCACTTCCTATACCGATACTTATATAAATAAGATTCAACATGATTATAATTAAACAACCAAAACCTTTTTCTGTAATTGTTATCACTACTTAAAAACGTCTTTTTAGCAATGTATGAAGCATCAACTTGTTATACTAATGTTTATAATTAAACCATATTAATTTTTCTTCTGCAACGACAAATGTAAATTATAAACCATCTATTATATATCCTGCTTATAACGCTTCCTTGTATCAACGGTTGCTACTTATTCTAATACTGCCTCTATTATAGCCATTACCACAACAAATTCTTCAAATACTCATTTACTGCAAATAAGTACTTATAAAATGTTTCTGATTCTAATTTTTGGAATACAAAACGGCAAAAGAATGTTACATACACGAAACGCTGAAAGGTTTAAAGACATCCCTAAGGGGTACGTGCTTGCGTCCGAACACAATTTTGAACAGTTATTAGCCACAATGTAATATGCAGCCGTTTTAGAGGCATAGCTATAACTCAGTGTCTAAATTAATTCATTCATTGTGTCAGTGAGAATATTAAACCAGTGCTTACATAATTCCCAACATCATTTTTCTGCTAAGCTAACGATTACACATCAAAATCAACATGAATGCCGCCTTCCATTTTACCGTCAGCGCTGAGCTTCACCAGGATTTCAATTTTAAAATTAAGAAACATTAATTTAAAATTTTTTGTGTGTAGAAATTTTATATTGATCCAAAGCATTTCGCTAATATTTTTGGAAAATCTTTACGCAGAAAATACATTCAACCACATAAAATATCAAAAACGAACCTGCTATGTGTTTAGAAAACGCTCCCCGTAACAAAGTTCGTGCCTTTTTATAATAAAAAATTAATAAGTTGGATATCTATTAGAGCTATTTACTTTTTTCGGTTTCAAATATTAATTTCTTAGTCTGCTGGAATTGATTGGACGCTTTTTCTGACACTAAAGCCACTGTAAGTCTGAGTATATTAGACGTTGACAGCCAACGCAAATGGACTGTGATGCTAGCTCGAGCCAATATATCAGCCTACGTCTCTGCCACTGAACGTGACCGATGAGTTCTACATATCAACCGTAGCCTTAATAGACCGGTATCCTAACATAAAGATTTGTTAACTTGAAGATATGAACTGAGTGCCTAGATGATTGTGAAGGCTCAAACACACCAGAATTTGCTTGCAGTGGTATTGCTAGTCGGCTAACATCAGGTTATTATTTAACTCAGTGAAAATTGCACAGCGTTTACCTCGTAAAAAACGTCGTTTGGTGCTCTTCTGTTACACTCGATGATGTAGTCACGGTGGAGCAGGTCTTTTGATACGCAAGCGATGTCATTTCGGTGAATCTGCGATTAAAATAAAGTAAAAAAAGATTTCAATGATCAGCGTTGGCTGGGCGCCATTCGTTGGCACATTGACCGTCTACTTCGCTTAATTCAGTTAATCGGCATCTGATCATTACGACAGAGGATTAGAACCGCCATATTATAGGTGGTCTTGTGGTCATATTTTGGGGTTTAACGTTCAGCTTTACAATAAGGTATGGGGAGATTCAACGGTATTATGCAAATACATACTCATTTAATGGAAGTAGACGGTAACAAAGTTAATTCCACCACCTGCTGTGATAAAGCTCGCTTATCAACATTTTTAGATGCTTTGTCACATAAAAACTAATAAAATGGCCTGTGTTCCAAGAGTATCCTCGAAGAAGCTTTATATTTGTGGATACTTGGGCCGGCATTTATTTTCTTTCATTTTTTTCTGAACAACTACTCTTAGAAGTTAATGTCGATAAAGAGAAACCAACACACACGACCAGCAAGAAAAAGAAAATAATGGCGTGGCAAAAACTATCGCAAGCGAACCGCCTGCAGGAAATCTTAAAAAAACGCATTGTTCGAAGCATTTCATTGGAATGACCTCCTTTCCTTTCCTGCCAGTTTAATCCGAGTTCATAAATACGGTCTTATAGTTAAACACATATGCGTATCCTTAAGCAATGTGCTTTACATTTAGCGTACTGGAGTGCATTATGCTTCTTTAATCAAAATAACATTAGAGGTTAACGCCTTTTTTTCTTGTCAATGTTTTGCCCGGCGTCTGGCACTGTTGGTTTTGCTGTAAGTGGTTGTCGA
Organism: Schistocephalus solidus; assembly: GCA_017591395.1. Lineage (NCBI taxonomy): Eukaryota > Metazoa > Platyhelminthes > Cestoda > Diphyllobothriidea > Diphyllobothriidae > Schistocephalus > Schistocephalus solidus. The sequence goes on along the minus strand of WEDG01003534.1, from coordinate 31,498 downwards.
AAATAACGGTTTTTGTGTACTACGAGACTTCACCGGTGTTTCTAACCTCAAGAAAAGGAAGTTATTTTAATGAAATTTATGTCCAAAACCTGGTACCCGCGAAGAGGAGGCTTTTGGCACCACGTCTTGGTCAATGTGTCTGCCCCATTACAACCTTGGTGGTGGAAATTGGGTAGCTTATAATGCGCACCTTTGGCATAAGCCGTGCAAAGCCTACAGCAAAGTTAATTAAATTATTAATTCAGGCGCAGTTGGTTATCTGGAGACCACGATCGTTGGAATAAGGCACCAAAGGGTGATTGTAATATATAAGGTTTGGCGACGCATCTAGAAAATATTCCGCATATGCTTTTAGAATGCTCTGTATAATTTGAAATGTATAGTGTTACGCCTTAACGTACTTTTTTCATTATCCCAACTCGAACAATACTACAAATGCCACTTCTTATACCGACACTTCTGAAAATGTAATAACACATGATTATACTTAAACTACCAAAAACTTTTTATGTGATTGTTATGACTACAAAAATACGCATTTTTTATTCATTGATGAAGAATGAATTATTTATACTAATGCTTATACTAGCACCATATTCATTTCGCTTCTGCAATGAACACTGCAAATTTTAATACATTTGATATTTATACTGCTAATAACGCTTCCTTGTATCAACGGTTGCTACTTATTCTTCTACTGCCTCTATTATAGCCATTTACACAATGACTTCATCAAATACTCATTTACTGCTAAAACAAGCTGATAAAATATTACTAATTCTAATTTCTAGAATACTAAGACGGCAGAAGATTGGTACATGCACGAAACGCTGAAAGGCTTAAAGACATCCCCGAGTGTATTGTGCTTGCGTCCAAACACAAATTAGAACAGTAATTAACCAAAATGTAATATGCAGCCATTCAGAGGCATAGCCGTAACTCAGTGTCTCATTTGATTCATTCATTGTGTCAGAAAGAATACTAAACGGGTGCCAACCTAATTCCGAACATCATTTTTCATCGAAGCTACCGATTTAACGTCAAAATCAACATGACATACGCCTTCATTTTACCGTCAGGGCTGGGCTTCACCAGTATTTCAATTAAAAAAATTAAGAAATCTTAATTTTTAAACATATTTTTGTGTAGATAAATTATTTTGATCAACAGCATTTCGCACATTTTTTTCTAAAAGATTTAGGCAGAAAATATATTCAACCAAATAAAATATGAAAACATAACCTTTTATGTGTTTAAAAAAAATCTTGCCGAAACATAGGTCGTGGCTTTTTATAAGAAATCATTATAAATTGGATTACTATTACAGCTATCTTATTTAGTGGGAGTAGAATACTAAGCTTTAAACAGTTGGATGAGAATGGACGCATTTTCCGACTAGAAAATCCACTGAAGGTCTGAGTATATATGACGTTGACAGCCAACGCAAATGGACTGTGATGCCAGCTCCAGTCACTATATCTGCCTACGCATCTAACAGTATACGTGACCGATGAGTTTTCTATATAATATGTAGCCCTACTAGACCGGTTACCTATCAGAATGTTGTGTTAATTTTAAGATATTGACTGAGTTCCACAATTTCTGTGAAGGCTCAATTACATTAGAAATTTCTTTCAGTGGTATGGCTTGTCGGTTGCGAATTGGTAGATCCATTTACGTCTAGTACAATGCGAAGCGTCTCCCTCTTATAAAACATCGTTTGGTGCTCCCCTGTTACCATCAATGATGTAGTAACGGTAAAGCAGTTCTTTTGATACGCAAGCGATGTCATTTCGGTGAAGTAGCGGTGAAGTAGCGAAGTAATAAGATTGAAATGATCAGCGTTGGCTGGGCACCATTCGTGGGCATATTGACCATCCACTTCGCTTTATTCCTTTCATCATCATCTGATAATTACGACAGAGGATTAGAAACACCCTATGGTAGGTGGTCTTGTGGTCATATTTTTGGGATTTACGTTCAGATTTACAATTAGGTAAAAAGAGATTTAACGATATTATGCCAAAAAAAATCATTTAATGGAAGTAGACGGTAATAAAGTTGATTTAACCACCTTCTATAATAAATCTCGCTTATCATCCAATTTAGATTCTTTGTCACACAAAAAACAATAAATGCCCTTGTACCAGTAGTATCCTAGATAACGCTTTATGTTGATGGATATCTGGTCCGGCATGTATTCTATTCCATCTTTTTCAGAACAACTACTCTTAGAAATTAATGACGATAAGGAGAAATCAACAAACGACCAGAAAGAAAAAGAAAGTAATGTCGTGGCAAAAACCATCGTCAGCGAACCATCTGCAGGTAATTTTTAATAACAAACACATTAGTTGAAGCATTTAATTGGAATTCCCTCCCTTCATTTCCTGCCAATTAAATCCGATTGCCTAAAATACGGTCTCTTAGTTAAACGCATATGCGTATCCTTAAGCAATGAGCTATAAAGTAAGCGTACCGGAGCGCACTATGCTACTTAAATCAAACTTACATTATATTTTTATGCTTTCTTTTATTGTCAATGTTTTGCCCTGCGTCTCGCACTGATGGTTTTGCTGTAAGTGGTTGTCGATGATGACAGTTTTATTGTACTGGGAGACTATTCTGACGTTTCCAACCTCAGGATAGTGCAGTGTTTTTAAAGAAATTTATTTCCAAACACATGGACCCGCAAAGGGGGATGCTGAGTGCAATACGTTTTGGGCCATGTGTCTGCTTCATTGCAGCCTTTGGTGGTTGAAATGGGGTGGTTGATAATGCGCACCTTTGGCATTAACCGTGCAAAGCTTAAATCAAAGTTCCTTAAATTATAAGTTCGGGCGCAGTTGGTTGTCTGCAGACTACGATCGTGGGAATATGGTCCCAAAGCGTGATTGTAATATATACGGTTTGGAGACGAAACTGGCAAATATTCGGCATATGCTTTCAGAACGATCTCTATGAACGGAAATTTATGGTGCCATTATCTTAACACTACCATAAATACAAATGTCACTTCTAATATAGATACTTATATGAAGTTAATTACACATGATTATAATAAAACTACCAAAACCTTTTATTTTAACTGTAAGTACTACAAAAAAGTGGTCATTTTTATGTATGTATGAAGACTTAACTATTATAATAATGCTTATACTAACATATTATTTATTTCGCTAATGTAATGACTACTGAAAATGTAAATACAACTGTTATTTATCCTACCTATAACGCTTCCTTATATCAAAGGTTGCCACTCATTCTACAACTGCCTCTATTAATATCATTAGCACAACTTCTTCTTAAAATGTATCTTTACTGCTAACAATTAATTGTTAAATTGTACTGATTCTAATATCAGAAATATTAAGACGGCAGCAGAACGTTACACACACGGAAACCTACAAGGTTTTCAGACATCCCCAAGGGTTAAGTGCTTGCGTCTAAACACAATTTTAAACAGGTAGCGGCCCAGTTGTTATAGATAGCCATTAAGAAGCACAACCGTAACGCAGTGTCTTAATTGATTCGTTGATTTTTTAAGCAAGAATCTTTAAACAGTGCTAACCTAATAAAACAACAGAATTTCCCTTATCAGATTACAATTTAACCTAAAAATCAAAATGAATGCCGACTTTTTTTTCTGAAGGCGCACTGCTTCACCTGAATTTCAATTTTAAAATAAATAAAAGATTAGGTTAAATATATTTATTATATTTCTTATATATTAATAAAGAGTTTATATATATATATATATATATGGAATGGAACCGACAAAGACAAGGGAGACCGGAATGGCCATTTCTGGCGTATTAGCCGTCATCAGCCAGTCATACCCAATCCCAAGTGCGGCATACCTGGGATTCGAACCAACGACATTTGGTAATTGAGTCGAACGTTCTACCATTGAGCCACGGGCTCGTTGTTTTTGTCGGTTGTGATCGGGAATATGATGATAGTGTGGGGCTCACCGATCTGCTTAAGGAACATGCATGTTCCGTTGTGCCCTGGAGCTCAGACTAAAGCCCTCGCAGGCGGTCGCATAGCGACGTGTAGCATATGATGGAATTGATTCGACAAAGATAAGGGAGACCGGAATGGCCATTTCTGGCTAATTAGCCGTCATTAGCCAGTGATTCCCAATACCAAGTGTGGAACACCTTGGATTTGAACCCGTGACCTTTGGTATTTGAGACGAACGCTCTACCATTGAGCCACGGGCCCTTGTTTTGTCGGTTGTGAACGGGAATATGATGATAGTGTGGGGCTCATCGACCTGCTTAAGGAACATGCATGTTCCGTTGTGCCCTGGAGCTCAGACTTGCGCCCTCGCAGGCGGTCGCATAGCGACGTGTAGCATATGATAGAATCGAACCGACAAAGACAAGGGAAACCGGAATGGCCATTTCTGGCTTATTAACCGTCATCAGCCAGTCATACCCAATCCTAAGTGCGGCATTCCTGGGATTCGAACCAACGACAATTGGTAATTGAGTCGAACGTTCTACCATTGAGCCACGGGCTCGTTGTTTTGTCGGTTGTGATCGGGAATATGATGATAGTGTGGGGCTCACCGATCTGCTTAATGAACATGCATGTTCCGTTGTGCCCTGGAGCTCAGACTAGAGCTCCTCGCAGGCGGGTCGCATAGCGACGTGCAGCATATGATGGAATGGATTTGACAAAGATAAGGAGACCGGAATGGCCATTTCTGGCCAATTAGCCGTCATTAGCCAGTCATTCCCAATACCAAGTGTGGAACACCTGGGATTTGAACCCGCGACCTTTGGTATTTGAGACGAACGCTCTACCATTGAGACACGGGCCCTTGTTTTGTCGGTTGTGAACGGGAATATGATGATAGTGTGGGGCTCATCGACCTGCTTAAGGAACATGCATGTTCCGTTGTGCGCTGGAGCTCAGACTTGCGCCCTCGCAGGCGGCCACGACTATCATATATATATATATATATATATATATATATATATATATATATATATATATATATATATATATATATATATATATATATATGATTTAGTCAAGATATATTTTTAAGAAAATTTTTTTGATCAAAAGCATTACGCTCATATGCTTCTTAAAGCTTTATGCAGAATATATATTCAACCAAATGAAATATCACAAATTAACCTGCTTTGTTTTTAAAAAAAATCTTGCCGAAACCCAGGTCGTGCCTTTTTTTAAGAAAGCATTAATAAGCGATAACTTTTAGAGGTATCTACTTTCGTTGGTGTAGAATAATAATCTTTCATCAGTTGGAGGATACTAGGCGCATTTTTCGACTCGAAAATCCACTGAAGGTCTGAGTATATAAGACGTTGACAGCCAACGCAAATGGACTGTGATGCCAGCTCCAGTCATTACATCGGCCTACGCACCTGCCAGTTAACGTGACCGATGAGTTTTCTATATAATCCGTAGCCCTTCTAGACCGTTTACCTATCAGAATGTTTTGTTTATATTAAGATATTAACTGAGTTCTAAAATAACTGTCAAGGCTCAAACACATCAGACATTTCTTTCAGCGGTATGGCTTGTCGGTTAAAGCTCAGCAGATCCATCTACGTCTTGAAAATTGAGAAGCGTCCTTATCTTATTAAGCGTCGTTTGGTTTTCCCCTGTTTCCATCAATGTTCCATTAATGGTAAAGAAGGTCTTTTGATACGCAAGCGATGTCATTTCGGTTAAGCTGCGATTAAAATGAAGACATAAGATAAAAATCATCAAGGTAGGCTGGGCACCATTCGTTGGCACATTGACCGTTCACATCGCCTTATTTCGTTCATCGAGATCTGATCATTACGATAGAGGATTAGAACCGCCCTATTCTAGGTGGTCTTGTGGTTATTTTTGGGATTTACGTTCAGATATACAATAATGTTTAGGGAAATTTAACGTTATTATGCAAAACATACCTCATTTAATGAAAGAAGACAGTAAAAATGATTACACCACCTTCTATAATAAAGCTGACTTACCATTATATTTAGATTCTTTTTCACACAAAAAACAATTAAAATGCCCTTGTACCAGAAGTATCCTAGAAGAAGCTTTATATTTATGGTTATTTGCTCCGGTATGTATTCAATTCCATCTTTTTCTGAGAAAATTCCCTTAGAAATTAATGTCGATAAAGAGAAACCAACAAACGACCAGCAAGAAAAAGAAAATAATGGCGTGGCAAAAACTATCGCAAGCGAACCGCCTGCAGGAAATCTTAAAAAAACGCATTGTTCGAAGCATTTCATTGGAATTCCCTCCTCTCTTTTCCTACAAAAATTAATCCAATTTCCTAAAATACGATCTCTTAGTTAAACATATATTTTTATCCTTAAGCACAATGCTATAAAGTCAGAGTTTCGGAGAGCATTTTGCATCTTTAATTAACCTTACATTATATGTTAATGCCTTCTATTTTTGTCAATGTTTTGCCCTGCGTCTGGCACTGTTAGTTTTGCGGTAAGTGGTTGTCGAAAATTATGGTATTATTGTATTGGGAGACTATTTTGGCCTTTCCATCCTCAAGATAGGACATTCTGAGAAAAATTATGTCCTAACACTGGTATCCATGAAGGGGGAGACTGCGGGCACCACATCTTGGCAATGTATCCGCCCCATTACAGCCTTTGGTGGTGAAAATTGGATCATTGATAATGCGCACCTTTGGCATAAACTCTGCACATCTAAAGGAAAAGTTCCTTAAATTATAAGTTGGAGCGAAGTTAGTTGTTTGCAGACCAAGATCGTTTGAAAAAAAGGACCATAGGGTGATTTTATATATAGGGTTTGCCGACGCGACTAGAAAATTTTCAGCATATGCTATCAGAACGCTCAGTATTAACGGAAATGTATAGTTTCGCCTTAAAGTACTATTGACATGTTTCCAACACTATCACAACTACAAATGCCACTTCTAATACCGATAATTATATACATTTGATTAAACATGATTATAATTAAAACAACCAAAAATCTTTTTCTTTAACCGTTATCACTACTTTAATACGTCTTTTTATCAATGTTTGAAGTATAAACTTCTTTAACTAATGCTTATACTCAAAGTTTATTAATTTCTGTTTCTGCAATAACAACTGTAAATTATTATACATATATTATTTATCCTGCTACTTACGATTCCTTGTATCAACGGCTGCTACTTATTCTACTACTACCTCTATTATAGCCATTTCCACAACAAATTCTAAAAATACTCATTTACTGCTAACAAGTACTTATGAAATTGTTCTTATCCTAATTTCTTGAATACTACGACGGCAGAAGAATGTTTCATACACGAAACGCTGAAAGGTTTAAAGACATCCTTAAGGGTAACGTGCTTGCGTCCGAACACAATTTTGAACAGCTATTGGCCAAAATGTAATATGCATCCATTTTAGAGGCAAAGCCATAACTTAGTTTCTCAATTGATTCATTTATTGTGTCAGCAAAAATATTAAACAGTGCTAACCTAATTCCCAACATCATTTTTCTGCTAAGCTAACGATTACACATCAAAATCAAGCTGAATGCCTCCTTTCATTCTACCGTCAGCGCTGAGCTTCACCAGGATATCACTTTTAAAATTAAGATACATTAATTTTAAATATATTTGTGTTTTGATAATTTATTTTGATCCATAGAATTTCGCTCATATATTTCGAAAAGCTTTAGGCAGAAAATATATTCAACTAAATAAAATATCAAAAAAGAACCTGCTATGTGTTTAAAAAAATCTGGCCAAAACACAGGTCGTGACTTTTTATAATAAAGCATTAATAATTTGGATATCTTATAGAGCTTTCTACTTTCTTGAGTAACAAATATTAATTTTTAATCTGCTGGAATTGATAGGAACCCTTTTCTGTCACTTAAAGGCACTGAAGGTCTGAGTATATTAGACGTTGACAGCCAACGCAAACGGACTGTGATGCTAGCTCGAGCAATATATCAGCCTACGTCTCTGCCACTGAACGTGAGAGATGAGTTCTTCATATCAACCGTAGCCTTAATAGACCGGTATCCATACAGAATGCTTTGTTTAATTAAAGATATGGACTGAGTGCCTAGATGATTGTGAAGGCTCAAACACACCAGAATTTGCTTACAGTGGTATAGCTTTTCTGCTAAAATCAGCATATTCATTAACGTAGTGAAAAATAAAAAGCGTCTTCCTCGTAAAAAACGTCGTTGTGTTCTCTTCTGTTACCATTGATGAGGTAGTCACGGTAACGCAGGACTTTCGATACGCAAGCGATGTCATTTCGGTGAAGCTGCAATTAAAATGAAGTTAAAAGATTGAAATGACCAGCGTTGGCTGGGCGCCATTAGTTGGCACATTGACCGTCCACATCGCTTAAATCCGTTCATCGGCATCTGATCATTACGACAGAGGATTAGAACCGCCCTATGATTGGTGGTCTTCTGGTCATATTTTGTGCATTTGCGTTCAGATTTATAATAAGGTTTAGGGAGATTTAACGTAATATGCAAATACATACTCATTTAATGGAAGAAGTCGGTAATAAAGTTGATTCCACTACCTTATTTAATAAAGCTCTCTAATCATCCTATTTAAATGTTTTGTCACACGAAAAACTATTTAAATGCCCTTGTTCCAGAAGTATCCTAGAAGACGCGTTATAGTCACGGTTATTTGGGCCAGCATATTTTCAATTCCATATTTCTGAACAACTACTCTTAGAAATTAATGACGATAAGGTGAATTCAACAAACGACCAGCAAGAAAAATAAAATAATGGCGTGGCAAAAACTATTGCAAGTGAACCCTCTGCAGGTTTCTTTTAATTAACAATGCATCGTTTGAAGAATTTCATTGGAATTCCCTCCTTTCAATTTCTGCCAATTTAATCATATTTCCTAAAATACGGTCTCTTTGTTAAACACATATGTGTATCCTTAAGCATTGAGCTATAAATAAAGCGTACCAGGGCGCATTAAGCTACTTAAATTAAACTAACATTATATGTTAATGCGTTTTCTCATTGTCAATGTTTTGCCCTGCGTCTAGCACTGTTGGTTTTACTCTATATGGTTTTCGAAAATTACAGTTGTATTGTACTGGAGACTACTCTGGCGTTTCCAACCTCAAGATAGTGCAATGTTTATAAAAAAAACTTATGTCCAAAAACTGGTACCCGCGAAGGGGGATGCTGAGGGAAATACGTTTTGGCCCATTTGTCTGCCCAATTACAGCCTTTGGTGGTTGAAATGGGGTCATTGATAATGGGCACCTTTGGCATTTACTCTGCGCATCTTAAGGAGAAGTTCGTTCAGTTATTAGTTCGAGCGCATTTGGTTGTCTGCAGACCACGATCGTGGGAATATCGTGCCAAAGCATGATTGTAATATCTAGGGTTTGGAGACGAAACTGGAAAATATTCGGCATATGCTTTCAGAACGATCTTTATGAACGGAAATTTATAGTAATTCGCCTTAACGTACCATTGCCATTATCGCATCACTACCACTACGACAAATGCCACTTCTTATACCAATACTTATACAAATTTAATTACACATAATTATAATAAAACTACCAAAACCTTTTATTTTAACTGTATGTACTACAAACAAGTCGTCTTGTTTTATGTATTTAAAAAGACTTATCTTTTTATACTAATGCTAATACTTGCATTTTATTAATTTCGCTAATGCAATAACTACTGAAAATGTAAATACAACTGTAATTTATCCTACTTTTAACGCTTCCTAATATCAAAGGTTGCCATTAATTCCACAACTGCCTTTATCAATACCATAAGCTCAACTACCTCTTAAAATTTCCTTTTATTGTTAACAATTACATGTAAAATAGTACTGATTCAAATATCAGAAATATTAAGATGGCAGAAGAATGTTACACAAACGGAATGCTGCAAGGTTTTCAGACATCCCCAAAGGTTAAGTGTTTGCGTCCGAACCCAAATTTGAACAGAGTTTAGCCGTTACGCAGTTTCTCAATTGATTCGTTATTTTTTCAGCGATAATATTTAACCGGTGCTAACCTAATTCCTAATTTTATTTTTTACAAAGCTAACAATTAAACGTCAAAATCAACATGAATGACGCCTTTTTTAACCGTCAGCCAACAGCTTTACCAGGATTTAAATTTTAAAATAAAGATATGATTAAGTTAAAATGTGTAGATAATTTATTTTGATCCATAGCATTTCACTCATATTTTTTTTAAAAAGCTGTAGGCAGAAAATATATTCAACCAAATGAAATATCAAAAAGGAACCTTATGTATGCTTAAGAAATATCTTGTCAAAACACAGGTCGTGCCTTTATATAAGAAATCATACATAATTTAGATATCTATTAGAGCTATCTACTTTCTTGGGTTTAAAATATTAATTTTAATCTGTTGGAATTGAATGGAGGCTTTTTCTGACACTAAAATGCACTGTATGCCTGAGTATATCAGACGTTGACAGCCAACGCAAATGGACTTTGATGCTACGTACATCAACTATTTCTGCCTACACATATACCACTTTTCGTGAACCATGAGGTCTCCATATCACCCGTGGCCCTACTAGACCGTTATCCTTACAAAATATTATGTTAACTCAAATGAGTTTTAATGAGATTTCAAAAGCTGACGTTCACCAGGAAATCGTTTTAGTTGTATTGTTCGTCACCTGAAATTGGCACATATATCTTCATCTGGAAAACATAACAGTGCGTCCATTAAGTCGAACGCATCGGTTTCCATCTATGGTGTAGTCACGGTGGATGAGGTCTTTTGTACGCAAGTGATGCCATTACTGTGAAGCTGTGATTCGAACGGAGTAATAAGCACGAACTGATCAGCATTGGCTAGGCGACCTTCTTTCGCTCAATTACGTCCATTAGCAACTGATCGGAACTTTATTCGATAAGAAACACCCTGTTATAGGTGTTTCTGGGGTCTTTTGTTGGCAGACTGTAGTAAAATTTAAATTTAGGTTTATAGAGAGCTGACGTTAATATACAAATATATTGTAATTTAGTGCAAGTATAAGGTAATACTGTTGACTTATCTAATTATTTTAATTAGGCTCACATTACTTCTCATTTATGTGCGCTTTCCTAAAATATACAAATAGAATGCCCTTGCATCAGAAGTATCCTAGAAGACGCGTTATATTAAAGGAAATATTTGTGCTGGCATGAATTGTATTCCATCGTTCTTCAGGAGAGTCGCCCGTGAAATTTATTGACGATAAGGAAAATTCATCAGTCGACCAGAAAGCAAAAGCAAAGAAATTCGCGACGAACACTTCCTCCGTCAAACGTCTTACAGGTACTAAGTAGTTACAACGCGTTGTTTGAAGCAATTCATTAGACTTTCCCCTCATTCCATTCCAATTTTCTAAAATAGGTTCCCCTGTTTATGCACATACGTAAAGCCTTATTCAATGAGTTATAAAGTATAATCTGCGAAGCGCTTTATGCTACTTCAATATTTATTACATTAAATTTCAATCCCCTTTTTATTTTCACCGTTTAGCCCCAGGTCTGGCATTTTTGGTTGTGATGTTCTTGGTTGTGAAAAATTAAAGTTGAAAAGAACTGGGAGAATACTTCAAGGCTCATCATAGACGATGCTAGAAAAATCATTTTTTTCTGCTTACATTCTGTCAAGTCTTTTAGTGCAAAATAAAACTTGGTCAATATACTCTCACTCCACCTCTCATATATCAACGAGTTTGAAGTTAAACCTTTGCTCATTTTCTTGCTCTTGAAGCGGGTTTAATGACTTTGAGGCAAATTTCGCCAATCTGGTGGGTAGTTATGCTTTCGAAGGATTTCTGCGCGTGTGTACTAACTAACAAATCTGTTATCTCTTTCAAATATTTCACTGTCTTGAAGCACTACATACGGAGCACATTCACAAGCCTATTTTTAAGGGAATAATTAATGCGCAACATTCCTTTAATGAACATTTCACGTGCAATATGTTGGGCAGATTGTAATCCATTTAATTGGTGGTAATTTGCGTGGGATGTGTACAAACGTGGCCCAGGTGATAGAGGGAGAGGGTTCCAAGTATTTTGAAAGTTTATGCATTCTAAATCACACTTCAGAAAATACGGATTATTTTTGATTCGCTTAATTGAGGACAAAGGGCGTAGAAAAGAGCCAACGAACCGTTTAACAAAACAGGTTTAGCAAAAAAAATTTAGCGGTCATTTTGCCAAGAAGAACATAAATATAATCTCCTGGACGTTGGTAGTTAATGTCACACGCACCTCAAAAATTCCTAGAAACAAAATTGAAGTGCAACCTCTGCACCCCATGCTGGTCCAATATGCTGTTTAAATGCTTTCAAGGATTACGTAACCTACTCGAATTGTGGGTACGCGAATGGAGCAGTTTAATTATGAGATGGATCCACTTCATATATGCACTCAGTAATGAGGTAAAATTTACATCCATGGTAACATATGCTTACTTAACAACCGGTCTCCTACAGTGCTGTTCTTGTCTTCGAGCTCATACCCATTCAAAGTTCGCAGAAAATGATTCAAACGACCTATTCATTTCTGTGAAGCTCTCAAAATGGTGACGTTAAAAATATTGCAATCGCAGAGCTTAGAGGGCTGTACCGTCGGATGTGCCGAAATGTAAGCAGATGACAGCTTTCAAATAGGTCCTTGATAACAATTAGGGGAAGACAGTGTATTTGGCAATGCTTGAATGAGGCAAAATACGTAAAGAGGCTCTATGGGCAGTTGAGGCGCATATTAACTGACATGCGTCCGCCCAAGTCATCATCCGGACTGCGGCCGATCGGAGCAGTTCGAAATAACGTTTGTCTCCTTGACGTTGATCGAGGTTGTCCCACAGGCGTATGAAGAGCTTGGCAGGTTAAGACGGCATGATTTACTGAGCCTTAACCACGATAAACGTAAGCCAGCATTAACGAACATTATAAGCGTTCTTACTTATACCCAATGGAAAATTCTTAAGTTAAATCGATTGAATATTAATAGAACCATTGAAAGTTATATAGAAGGAGCATTCACTCAAGTTAAAACAATGTTGCTTTGCTGAATATTTTGAAAGAAATATTTATGAGACAAATGCAGGTAAGGATATTTTACCGGTTACCCATTCCCTTGCTCCTGTGGAGCAGGTTATATCAGTCACATGAGTTAGCATCTATCCAAAAGAATAATGGAACACTTCCCGGCATGGCTGAGAAAAAGCAAAATGTAAAGGATAAACAAAGCTATTCTCGCCAACGGGTTGGTTTCGGGAACCTTGCGGAACATAAAGAAGCCTTACGTGGTATTTGTCATTTGCAACCATACTACCCAACTACATTTCGACCGCAATCCTGTTGAGTAAGCCGGTCTTGGGCGCACAAAATGAACCTGCAACAACCTCCACGCTTTCCATCGCCAATGACGGCTAAATTGCATGCATGCCACGCCGTCTCCTCTCACTCCTCTCCCCGCGTTGACGACTCCACAGAAAGCTCACTGCAGCTTAACAAGTTATCTATAAACTCCACCCCCTCTCCTATTCACATGACTCAGTGGTATGATGAAATCAATATATTTGATCATATGTCTGAGCTTGTACTCTGTTCCCATATAAATGTACTGGTCTGATGAGACTTTATCGAAAGCACACCTTTGCTCAACAATTGGTTTTTTTTAAAAAAATTATTTTAAATTAAAGAATCTTTTTAGTTAATTTTAACAATATTTTATCTAAGAGGATTTTGATTAAACAATCCAGAAGAAATAAGCAACATAAAAAATTAACGAATATCAAAAGAAATGACATCAACAATAAACCTTTTGGCAGGGCTATCGGTACTCGCTTGCGTCTTGAGCGCAATGATCGTCCGGAAACCGCCAAAAAAGGCGGTGTATCATTTATAATATTGAGTACGGCAGACGTTTAAGCGGCACCTTAAACCTCATTTAAAAGGTCCTTTCAAAGTATGCTGTAGATGGAATTTATGAACTAGATGTCTTAAAGTAGAATGGTAAAGCGGATGCATAGTCTCTATCAGCGATTTGATCTCACAATTTAGTGTGCCAATGGAAAATTAAGCAAAAAGTACACATTGAGAAAATGCGGAGAATATATTCCTCATCGTCTAAATGACAATCATAAGTTAATAATTTTGCGGGAAAACCACATAAAACTGATGTTATCAGTATTAATAACCTGTACCTTGCGTAAAAACCTCAGAGACAGTGACAAACTCGGTTAGCATTAAAATAAAAAATTTCGAAAAACATGTTTTGGCAGGAATTAATTCGAATAATTTCTGGCTACTATGGTGCTGTGCAAAAACCCTAGCAATTTAGGGGAACATACATTTTCCGATAGCCAGCAACTATAAAACATCCGCTGAGCATGACATTATAAACAAAACTAAGCACCACTGGAGTCGTTATGTATGGCTTACTAACTGCATTTGCAAGGCATAAGCGACCTAAGGATTCACAAGCCATGAGACTCCTACCCGCAACGTGGTAGGTGAAAGTCCACTGACCCACACCTTATGCCACTGACTCGTTTGCCTGTCAGTGACGTAAGAGTATAGATGTATTGTTTAAGGGGCACAATAAATTCAATTTTGGCAAGGCATTTTACTTTAGTCCTAACATAGGTCATAGAAAAAAGCACAAACATGTGTTTCGCCTGCCATCTGGTGCTGTAACAATTAGCTCGATACCTAAGTGAACTTCTTTCGCCAATCTCTCCAAAAAATATTTATAGTGCGTTTTGCTTTGCCCTTTTACTTTCAAAAAAATGTTTTCTTAAATATGCTTATGCTAGAAATAATTGTATAATTTATATGTTATACATAAAGAAAGCCTTTTTATTGTTACAAATAATTTTAAATTTGGAGATTTCTCATGAAGGTTTGATGTCCATACATAAAGCGCCGTATCTGTCGACGCATAAATTATGCTTTTAAGAAATAGATCATGGCAAACATCCACCGAAATATTGTGCGATCCCATTTTGACTCATTTTAAAAAAATTACGGAAGAAACGTTGTTTTTGTTTGAACATCCTGAATTCAGATTCAATTAACAAAAAAGGTTTAATTATTAATGTGCTATTTGAAATATTTTATCTAACCTCAACATAATCATACCTCAAATTTTAAAAAATTGAGAATTAATTTGCACTCATTTCGGGTAAACGAAAGGATTATATTCCAAACGCTTTTCATGGAAGGAATAAATCCAACCGCCGAGTTTGATTTTGTATACCGGTGCACCCGAATTTTGTACAGTTTCAGTGACTTGCGCCTCATCTTCCTTCCTTTCCCTTTTGTATACCCGTGCACCCGAATTTTGTACAGTTTCAGTGACTTGCGCCTCATCTGCCTTCCTTTCCCTTTCACTCCCCAATCCAAACTATTATTTCCAAATAGAGTCAATAAGTCCGCTGATGGGAAAGGATGAAGGCCCACAAACTGTGCACGAGAATCAGCATATAACTAAAAGGGGGGGTTCTTTGCAACCGAAAAAATAAGTAATGCCATTAAGGTCACTTTAAGAGGGAGTCATTGAAGCATTATTCTCAGTGCATGGGACCAAATTATCCCGTCAGGTGGCAGTCTGCGTGGCCACTTATTTAATTGCAAGCTTGAATGCGAAAACTGGTAGATAGAAGCCCTCAAACCTTGACACACCGGATCATTAGCCTGGCATTGTTTAAGCGGTCGGTAGCACCAACAAAAGCCACCACCATCCGGTTCAGGTAGCCGGTCTTGTATGCAAAAAAATAACCTGCAACAACCTCCGCGCTTACCATTGCCAACGACGGCTTAATTACATGCACTCCATGCCGTCTCCTCACCCCCCTCTATCTGCGTTATTGGCTTCACTGAACACTCACTGCCACTCAACCAGTTGTCTTTTACATTAACCCCCCCTCCCCTATAAAGACGACTAAGAAGTATGATGAGAAGAATATTATTGATCATATGTCTTAACTCTTCCTCTGTTCCCATATACATAAACTGCTCCGATGAGAGTTCATGGAAAGCACACCTTTGATCACCAATTATTATTAAGAAAAAACATTTTTATTTAAAAATAAACAAAAAACCTACGTTTAAAAATGCATTTAACGTAGGTGATTTTGATAAAAAATCCACAATTAAGCAGCATGGAAGATTTGCGATTATATAACAACATTACCTCAAAAATAAACTTTGAGTCAGGGCTACCTTTACCCACTTGGGTCTTAAGCACAATGTTCTTGCGGAAACCGACAAAAATGCGGAATATTTTAAATCACCATGAGTTCGCCAGACTTATAAGTGGAAACTTAACACCTATTAAGACGGTCCTGCAAAACATGCTAAAGATGATGTTTGTATGTAAAATCAAATGATAAAGTTTATGGACTAGATGTCCCAAAGTTAAATGGCTAAGTGGATGCAAAGTTTCTTTCAGCGATTCGATCTGACAATATAGTCTGCTAATTGAAAAAAATAGCAAAAAAAGACACATTGAGTGAATATGGTGAAGCTATTTATCCTCGTCTAAGTGACAATCATCAGTTGATATTGAATTGCATACACCGTTTAAAATTGCTTGTATTACTATAAATAACCTGTGACTTCCGTAAAAAGCTGACAGACGGTCACCAACTCTATTTGCTGTTAAATAACTAAATGTCGAACAACGGGAACTAACATTGGCAGCCTGCTTGCTTAATTTTCTGGCAGTAATTTATCCAAATATTTTCCGGCTTTTATGTAGCTGTGCAATGACGCTAGCAATTTACATTGAATGGGTTTTGGGGCGTCATAAATATTTCAAATAGAGTCGATCACCATCAACTAGAATCAATCCGCTGAGCATGACGATACAGACAAAACGATGGGCCAATCGAGTGGTCATTTACGGTTTATTAACTGCATCTGCAAGGCATATGCAACCTTGAAGATTCGCAAGCAATCAGACTCGTACCCGCAACGTGGTAGGTGGAAATCCGCTGACATACACCTTAAGTCACTTGCTCGTTTGCCTTTTGGTTATTGTTGGCATATATGTATTGGTAAAGAGCAAAATACATTCAATTTTGGCTGCGACGTTGCACTTTACTCCAAACACAGATTCTAGCGTATAGCACCGACTTGTGTTTCGCATTCGGTCTGGTGCAGTAACAATTTGTTCGAATTCTCAGTGAACTTCTTTCTACCATTCTGGCCAAAAACAAATATTTATAGACAATTTTTAAGAAGTATGCATTTCCCCTGTGTTCTTCTGTGCCTTTATAACTTCAAACATATGTTCTCTTAAATATGCACTCATACACTCTAGCTTGTTCTTATTTGTGAGAAATGGTGTCTTCTTCATATTTGAAAGTTAAATAAAACCTTCTTACTGATCATAATAATATTAAGCCGGAAGATTTCTTATAAGCGTTTGATGCCCATTCATAAAGAACCGTACCTGTTTTATTAAAAATTCAGCTTGTAAGGAAAAGATCATGAAACAGCCACCGACAATTTTGCAAGCCCTTAATGACTACTTTTAATAGAATCCGGATAAAAACGCAACTTGTAGTTTGGAAACCTTGACTTCAGATTCAATTAACAAATTTAATTCAAAATTAATTTGGCATTCAAAATATGTTTACGTACCTCAAGATATAAAACATAAAACACTAATTTGCACTCATTTCGGGTAAACAAAAGGATATTTTTCCATACGCTTTTCATGGAAGGTATAAATCAAACCACAGAGTTTGATTTTGTCTACCGTGTCCTGCACCGAATGTTTGTACAGTTTTTGTAGCTTGCGCTGCATCTGTCTTCCGCTCCCTTTCACTCCAAACCCAAAAGTTGTTTTTCAAAATACAGTCATAAAATCTGCTGATGGAAGAGGGTGTAGGCCCACAAACTGCCCTCGAAAATCAGCACGTCACAACAAAAAGGGGGGCTCTTAGGATTTCGGAAAATAAAAAATGCCATAATGGTCACTTTAGGAGGATGCCGTTGCAGCATGATACTCAGTGCATGGGAAAAAATTATCCCGTCAAGTGGCAGTCTTCGTGGCCACTTATTTAATTGCAAGATGATGCTTGAACCTGCGAACTGGTAAATAGAAGCCCTTAATGTTGACTTACCAGCTCAGTGGCCTGGCATTGTTTAAGCGGCTGCTAACACCAACAGAAGCCACCCTCCATGTGTATAAGGAAGCCGTCCTTGTGCGCACAAAATGCAACTGCAACAACCTCCGCGCTTACTTTTGCCAACGACGGCTTAATTACATGCGTTCCATGTCGTCTTCTCTCCGCCCTCTATCTGCGTTTAACACTCCACAGAACTCTCACTGCCGCTTAACCAGTTGTCTCTTATATCCACCCCTCTCCTCTATAAACACGATTCAATTATAGCCTGAGTCGCATAATATTGATCATATGTCTTAGCTTTTACAGTGTTTTCAGATAAATGTTGTGGTCCGATGAAACTGTATCGAGTGCACGCCTGTGCTGACAAATCAGTCTTTTGAAAAATTACTTTCTGCAAAATTGTACAAGCTTTAACTTTATTACAAAATACTTTTTCTAAGGTGATGTTGAGTAAAATGTCAACAAGTAATAAGCAACGAAAAGGATTTGCGATTATTAAACATAATGACTACAACAAAAAACATTTTGATAAAGTAACCGGTACCCGCTTTTGTTGCTAGGACAATGTTTTAAGTGGAAACCACCAAAAAAGCAGGCTTACTTTTATCATCTTTAGTAATTCAGACGGTCAAGCGGAAGGAAACAACGATTTAAACGGTCCCTGAAAAACCAGATGTAGGCGATGTGTTTTTGTATAATGCAATGATGACATATATGGAATAGATGTCCTCAAGTAAAATGGTAATGCAGATATATAATCTCCAGATGCGATTCGATCTTACACATGCAATGGAAGCAGAAAGTCTGGAGATTGAAATTAAACCTACATTGACCGCATTCTGAGAAGAAATGGATCGATGTCTAAGTGACAATTATGAGCAAAATAATTTTCGATATTGACCGCTTAAAACTGATGGTGTTTGTATAAATAGACATAATAACTGCTGCAGAAACCTGGCAGAGAGTGACCAAGTCGATTAGCAGTTAAATAAAAAAATATCGAACAACGAGTTCTATTATTTGTAGCCTGATAGCTTCATGTTCTGGCAGGAATTTACCCTAGGGTTGTGCAAGGAATCTAGTTATTTCATATGAATGTGGTAAGGTGTCACAAAAAATTATTTTAAACTAGTGGGACAACATCAACTAGAAAAACTCCGCTGGACAAAATCAAGGGCAAATAGGTTGGGCATTCTTGGCGTGCTAGCCGTCATCTGCCAACCTCAGGTTTGCATACTGGTGGTTAAAGCCAGCGTTCCTACAAATTGAACAAACGGCTTGTTTTTTTTCGTGTACGGTAATATATAGTGGAAGTGGTAATAATGCACCAACGATTCCATGAGGCAGAAACGAGGGTCCCCTAGTTTTTCTACGCGGTTTCTGGTATATAGACTTCAGAGAATAATCAAATAAATCTATTTTGAAATAAATAATTGCACCTGATGTAAATTAATAAAGCACCGTATCTGTTCATTTATAATATCTGCTTGTAAGAAAAATAATACGACAAACAGTCATTGAAAGATTTTATGAGCACTTATAGGAAAGTGGTTCTTTAATTTATTTATTTTTTCTTAAAACCTTAAGATGCCCATCCCATTTATTCAAAAACTTGAAGTTATCATTTGTTAATAACTCTTTTGTCCAAGGTGATTTCAGCTTATCATTTTTTTAACCCCCGTTTTAGCTTGGAGTTTCGAAGTGGTGTCAGTAAGTTACCGCGCTACCGGCAATTTCATCTTCCCACACCTTAATCCCGTTGTGGTACAATTCGTTACAGTTTTGTCTAGATATTGAAAACATTTTTAACTTCCAGCTATATGTTCTTATGAAATTTAATGCAATCACCTCTGTACTTGGGCACCCATGAAAATATTGACATTAATAGAAAAATTGTGAATGTTCAACAGGAAAACTTATTATTCTGATTTTATGTTAACCATTGTGTGTTCTCTCCTTTTCTTTATTAATTTCTTATGTAAGATGCTGAAGTCTGCTACACAATATGCTGTTCATGTTATACCTCACCGGTGATAAACGTAGCTTAGTTTCTGCCAAGCAATTGAGACAAGCAAGTAAACCAATACTTACTCAAAATACTGCTCATTTTTCGACTGTTATCAGTACTCTAGAAATAAATTGTTTCCTTCGAAAACTTATAGCTGTATAATTCGGTATAATATTACCAATGAAGATCGAAATAACTGGAATGCTCATTTTCTGGTAGTTATATTATAAGGATTAGGTATAGTCGTATAAGTACACGTTAAGGTAATATAACCAACTGAGAACGCGAAGACGGGAATGTTTATTACAGATAGGAGAAGCAAAAGAGGTTAAAGGATTTGCTATAGTCGCATCAAATTTAAAATTGAAACTTTTAGTATTATATATATTATTAGTACTAAGTACGGCAGCAAATAGAGGATTACAAAATTATAGTAGAAGGACATCGTAAATAGTCAGGGAAGCTGTCTATTTCCGTCTTAAAAACCTTTTTATCATAATTTACATAAAGCTGTCCATTTGGTTTTTAGTGAGTTACCTTAACACTTACGCCGTTCTTCCATGCCAATTATTGTGAATTGTTCGAAATAAGGGAGAATCTTTTATAATTTCCGGCCAGTAGTTTATATTGTAATCGCCTACCTTGGAGATGAGGTTTATGTCGCATTTACGATCTCAGTAACGGACAAAACGCGTTTATTTTTTTAATTCAGATCTCTTTGCAGTTAATCAGCATAGAGAAATGTGTGCGACCGAACAAATTTAACTTAAAGCGTAACCACTTCAAGGAAAAGGCCTTTCCTTACAGCCACTCCGGAACAAAAATGAAGCACTTAAGGTGAATTTGATCACTATAAATTCTTGGATGCGCCCTACGCTCCACATTCTTAACATTATGTGAAGTAAAAATGAATGAAAAACAAAATAGAAAAGAAAAAATAGGTATGCATTGGAAAGACTTCTTATACCTGCGTAAGAGATTGAAAAATCATAGGAAATGCAAAGGTCATTTTTGACTTCAAACACAGAACGACAACTGTAAACATTGTGTGCATTTTCTGATTATTAGTAGTGCAGCTTAGGAAAAAAAGAAACAAGAAGACAACAATGGGAGCAACATTGCGTAAATCTAGCAGGGTAGAGGAATAAATATGGTATAAAATTTACTCAAAATGCGTTGTGGGGTAGCTGAAGGAATATCGACTTCTTGCCACACAACGGTTTAGTTATGCGAAAATAGTGTGAACCAGCAGGCAACGACTAAACATACTGACGGTAGCATTTTTTGTGCAATAGCTGAAGATGGAATTAGACCTGCGTACGGGTGACATGGTCAGAGGTAGTAGATTACACCTGAGATAAATGCAGAAATTATTTTTTATGTTAGTAAAAGGTGATCGGGGTAAGCAATGCCCTGCTTTAGAAGGATTACACTGCCAAATAGCTATGCATGTATATGGAATTTGCGAAAATGTCCCAAACATTTCACAGATGGACGCCCAGTATGTCCCATTTGGCAGCAAAGGCATCCAAGGGCTGATTAATGAGACCAGGATAACAAGATGCAAGTTTAAAACGGAAAGGCAGTACTGGGTAGGAGAACGCATGTCACCTCTATAAAAAGGCCCTTTTTGAACAAGTGATGAACTGCTGTTGGACGCCTACTGAAGCAGTGACGAAAAATTCGTTTAGAAAAGAAAATATTACAATTACTGACGAATGGATAGCCAACCGCTGGCTCTTTGGGCAGAGCTACTTACAGCTTGCAGTCCATCACAGAAAGAACATTGTAAACCTTCAAACCGCTATTCATGCAAACGCCATGGAAGGCTTAATGTGCAGCTGCTCAAGTAAACTTTCGAAAACGGACGCTGTGTCATAAATAACTGTTTGGGCTCACCTAGGTGAAACACAGTATTGTTAATTGTTTGGACTGCAATTTGAAAATTAAAGTCAGGCATTTAAAGCTTTTCCCAGACACAAAGCCAACGCCTTTCCCTTGAAAAGAATTGCGAATACCATGAAAACGAATACCGCGAAAGAAAATGAAGAAGAATCACATAATGACACCGTGAATGCTGAATACCTGCTAATTGGGCAAAATCGGGTCATTTGCCCATAAATATATTGAATTTAGAGATGGAAAAATGATTTTTCAATATTGTTGAATAATGTATGGACTCGGAAAGCTTGCCTTACCCCAATGTGAACCGCTCTATATGCAATTTATGAATAAAGAACTCGTTTCGACCAGCAATGTGCCGTAGGACATGAATAAGTACAACAGCATCGCCTTGTCTATTTAAAGGTGTATTTGGCAAAAAAAGAAACGGTAAGCGAGCAAATATATTGATAAGGAAATGGTAGTTAACTTTTTGAAGGGGATATGCAAATAATCACGGAAGAACAAGGCATATCACCAAAGCCTGTCTATAAGGAGAAATATAAACGATCTACACTTAGTAAAAAAATAAGGAAGCGTAGATTCTACCTTTGCATAAAATGCGGAAGTTTGGTTGCAGGAAATAATAAACTGGGATATTGAAAACGTAAATGAATAACCATTTTAATGAGATAAACAAATGAGATAAACTAATGGAAAGGTAATGTGAACTGATATTAACTAATTGAAATGTAATGTGCAACTGGGGGTTAATGGAAAGATAACCGAGTTAAACAGCAACGGAGGGAATTGAAATATTTATTTAAAGAACATGCTATAGCAGAGAATGACAAAGGCAAACGAGCTATAAGTACCGAAGCTGACGAGAAAGGTATGAACGTGAAACATTTAAGGAAATGGAAAGGAGACCAAGTAGCACTTCTTACCGAAAACCATGAGCAGTATAAATAGACAACACCATAAAAAGTATCCTTACATCAAAACTATTATTTAGTTTTACTATTTAATCTATTACAAATTTCGCTTAACTAAAAAGTCAAGTAACCAATTTTTCTTAAGCCCCTGCGTAGTTTGCATTTATCGGAGAAAAAAATAACCATAACCATAAAATTACCCTGAAGGTTTAACTATCCCTATACATACAGCCAGCTCAAACTCAAACCATTTAAATACTACTGAAATTCAAAGCTCAGCAAAAGTCAAAACCTAACCGTTACCATAAAAAGAATACATTCATTTAATTTTAAAATCTCTCTTTACATAACACTCACCGGAAACCTTGCATCCATTAGAAACTGAGCACTGATTCTTTCACTTTATTCAACTGTTAACCTAACCTTTTCCATAAACCTTAGCATAACCCATAAGTTATACGTAACCCTTACCTAAATTCTACCCCTTAACCTTAACCCCAAACTTTAAGTTAAATCTAACCAAAAATAGCTATCAATATTACCCCGAAATCAAATGGGAAATGTTCCGTTTCATAACATGAAGACCAGAGTTACCCCTGAGCCTAAACCGAAAAAATTAAAAATATCACTTAATACAACAAATCGCATTCACAAAACCTACGCTATTGGTCAACCTAACCGTAGTCTTAAAACTTATCCCTAAATCAAACCCAAATCCAAAACATTAAAATAAGTCAAATCCCTACATGAAAACTTACCCATATCCTTTCAAGGACAGTTGCCCGAATCTGCACACAACCGAAACCTCAACCACTAAAGCAGATTTATGCAAATTAGCAGCGTGTAAATTGTATATTATTATGCACTATGCATTCCCCTTTAATGAATGTTATTCCATAAGAGGATTAAGGGTAGAGATTGGAAGGTTGTTGGATGCGGTTAGATGAGTGCAGACCGAAAATATTTAACGCTTAAGCACTTTTAAGAAAAATGCTTGTCCTAAAAGCCCTTCCAGACCCGAAAACAAACAAGGATGGTGTGCTTACCTCTTCTTGCCCGCAGAACATGGAATACACGCTAAGGGAGACAAAAGCATAACCGAACGTCGCTGCCGGCAGCCAATCGGCAACTGCAGCAAGCGCACCCACATGCAATGGCCCTGTTTCCAACCCGACATCCTCCCCGACACGAGAGCTTATCAAACTCGACGGAACGTCGGAATGCAGAGCACAGTAGGCAACCAACTACGTGGGGCATCTAAACTGCAGCAGGCAGATCACTACCAGCCATGCTCATTTCATACTCTTGAGTAGCACTATATGGTTCAACCGGCCCAGCTGGACAAAAGTCAAAGTAAAGCCATCTAGCAACGATAAAGCATTAGCCCTGTCGCAAATGTTACCTCGTTCTTAAACTACCAAAATCAAGAATCATTTTTCCAGAAACTCGATGTAAGAGTGTTTATACTTAAGGTGTATCGGATTTTCACAATATTGCATGTATCTCCCAGAAAAAGTTTATCTTAACACAACACTGTTTGCTGAAAATTGTTTTTTAGTCAAACTTTGGGTTAGTGAATCAAGTCTGTGTGCTTGAGCAGCATATTCTCGAAAATATGATAACCGAAGTCCTAAAGCGATGATAAAAGATGAGCCCCGTCAAAAAATGTAGCGTCTTCTTATACAGGTGTCATAATTCTATAGATGCTATGTCAGAGCGTTATCATAGCATTTTATCTGATTTTCGTACTTTTTTCCGGTATCTTACAGAGGTAGTCCCTCTCAGCACACCACTGTTGACGGACAATTGTATTCAACTTAAACATTGGGTTAGCAAGTCTATTCTCACAGTTTATTTATTACCAGCACATTAAAAGCTATGTTTATTGGTAAGTGGATGATACTTTTAGTGTTTTTACTTTATTTCCAACGGATAAGCGATTCTAAAAAACAACACCCGATAATCTTACCCCAAAAACATATGTTAACGTTGATTTACTATTTTCAGCATTGCAGTTTGTAAAGTAAAATAAATCAGAGTTTAAAATAAACAGGCCTGTGGAATAATATGTGCTTTATCTCAACAGCTTAACGCAACTGCATTGGACGATATGCTGATAGACCCTACTTCAGCCACGAATACATCCTATCATTTGCAAAATTCCTTGAGGTCACACCCTTTGTACTGACAG
Organism: Schistocephalus solidus; assembly: GCA_017591395.1. Lineage (NCBI taxonomy): Eukaryota > Metazoa > Platyhelminthes > Cestoda > Diphyllobothriidea > Diphyllobothriidae > Schistocephalus > Schistocephalus solidus. Next base: position 6,324 of record WEDG01003534.1, on the reverse strand, counting down.
TTCTGATAAAACGGAAGATAATGCTGTGAATTTCACTTAGGAAACTAAATTAAGCAGGGCTTATACAACAACTACATGCAGGTTTCTTAAACTTAAGGTTGAATGTGACCTTGGGGCTCTAACCGGTGCAGTACACTTTTGGCATGCAAGCAGATATGGAGGTTATCGCGCAGCTGAGCATTCAACATTGGTGATATACACTTTTAAGTTCCATTATTTCATACGAACAGTCTTTTACACGCTGTTTAGCTGAAACAAGTTCTGACTTCAGCAACCAACGCACTTCGTCCTTAGCTGAGAGTGCACATGCGACATTAAAAAAAACAATCACCTATACACATATATATATGAAAGTGTGGTGTTCACCGATCTGGTTTAGGAACACTGATGTTCCGCTGATCCTTGGAGCTCACTTTAGAGCCCTCGCGGAGAGTCGCATAGCCACGTGAGATATTTCTTCATAAGATGGAACCGACAAAGACAAAGGAGACGGGAAGGGCCATTTCTGGCTTATTAGCCGTCATCAGCCAGTCATACCCAATCCCAGGTGTGTATCACCCGGGATTTGAACCCACGACCTTTGGTCATTGAGTGTAACACTCTACCATTGAGCCACGGGCCCGTATTTTTGTCGGTTGCGATCGGGAATATGGATTATGAAAGTGTGGTGTTCACCGATCTGGTTAAGGAACACTGATGTTCCGCTGTGCCTTGGAGCTCACTTTAGAGCCCTCGCGGGCAGTCGCATAGCCTCTTGAGATATTTCTTGATAAGATGGAACCGACAAAGACAAGGGAGAACGGAATGGCCATTTCTGGCTTATAAGCCGTCATCAGCCAGTCATACTCAATCCCAGGTGTGTATCACCCGGGATTTGAACCCACGAACTTTTGGTCATTGTGTGTAACACTCTACCATTGAGCCACGGGCCCGTTGTTTTGTCGGTTGCGATCGGGAATATGGAATATGAAAGTGTGGTTTTCACCGATCTGGTTAAGGAACACTGATGTTCCGCTGTGCCTTGGAGATCAATTAAGAGCCCTCGTGGGTAGTCACATAGCGACATATATATATATATATATATATATATATATATATATATATATATATATATTAAATCAGAAGGCATGGCTTAGTAATGAGAATAAGGTAGTCTTCGATTGTTTATACGACCAGAGCTGTTAAGTATTATAAACCTTTTCAATATGATAAAAACTAACAATGGCGGGATTATTGAACGTGGTCAATTTTGCTTGCGCAAATAACTTGAGGCTGGAACCTAGGAGGATTTACTTAAATTTAAATCACTGTTAAAATGGAAAGAATAGCAATTAATTATTTGTGTTAACGCTGGGATACCGAGTGCATGTTATTGTGACTTATTCGTAAAGCAGAGGTCATGTTCGCTTCGCACTATTTGAAGCCACTACTAGATTTTTAGTCGCCGGTAGTCCATCGTCTTTCTTTCGGATCATCGGATTAACAAACATTTATATCAGAAAAGAACTTTATTTGTATTACTCTAAAGCTCAATGCAACTTAAATGTTCTCAAATCCTTCAGTCGCACATTTGTCCGGCAGTCGTCCATGCACAAATACGCCGATTGGCCAATGGAAAATGAGCAATTGTTGTTTTCCCTTGACTCCCTTTCCCTACGCATGCGGCAAGTGTTTTCGATAACAACGCCATATTCCGTTACTTTAGACTTTTAACCTCGTTTGCACGAAATCCGTGCAGCACTGTTATTCATTTTTCGTCCACGTTTGTATTCAAACGTCTACCAGCAAACTCGATACTCTAATGTTTTGTGGTATTTTACAACGAACTCTTCCCATAATTAAAATTCCAAACCAAGACAAGAACGTTATTACATGGGCATCTTAATACGTTTAATTTAACTCACAAAAAACATCCTATTCCAGAATTAACAGTTACGTTTCTTTAATAACAGCCTAAACATTCATTAAACCCCGCAGAATGCCGAAAAAACATGACATATTTGTTAAAAAATTGCATTTGAAAGTTTTCAGAAATAAGTAATATAACTTAGGTAAATTTGGCCGGATGCAGATTTGTTCTGGTAGCTTGTCATTGTCAGACCGACGTCAAGAGGTGGAATTTTCGTCCTTCAAACGCTGTAAATGATAAATAAATGATCAATATGTTGCCACATCAGGAAGACTGTGTCACTGCCTATTTTGTAAACGACTAGGATTACTAAATCAACATTATAAAGTCTTTTTTTTCATGCAGAACAGAGGAGCAAAATGTAAAATCCTTTTTTGACGCATCGGAAGCGAAATTGCTGCCCAAAATGCATCCCGCGTACGCCATGAAATTGGCAACGGCCATAGCAATGATAATGTCCTCATAAAGGACGGTGAAGAGCAAAACTTAACTTGACCAACTGGTTCGCCATGAAGTCCGTATACTTCGTGGGTAATTGCGGTCAATTGTGCAAACTGGTTCAATATGTATCATACACGACATGATCTAATGAAGCATAGAGAAACCTCCTATAGAATTTCGAGGCCAAATATAAAAGAACATTGCCTAACACAGTCGTGGTTAGCGAATTATTACACTGTGAACTCTAATATGATGGATGTTATCAACGCGAATCTTGGGATTTACGTTAGCTATGGGTGTATATTGAAAGCTTTGTTGCTTAAGAGTAAACTTTGATTTTTAAAGTACTCCCATATTTTGCGGATACTACTTACTTAATACATTATGTTTTTAAATTTAACACAGACAAGGAGGGCAAAGTATAATGTTTTGCTTTATGTAAAGCACAGATTTACATCAACCAAGATAAGACAGCTTGTAATGAGCAGAAAAACAGCTAACATCTTGAATGTCTGGAAAGGTTTCCTCTCTTTCTCATAACCGTTACATAGTGTAAATCTTACATGGCATGGGCTTTCAAATTTAGAAGTTTTCCAAACAAATTATTAATTAAAAACAAAGTCTTTAGCGTGGGAAATCAAAATTGAAATATAATTTCTCTTGAATTAACTTAATTCCATTAAGCTGCTGCTGAAAAAAAATGCATCGGATAATACTATTTATTAAATTTTGACACAGGCCATATAACATTAATGTCACGCAAAAAATGATACGATACATCGTGGTAAGAGTTAATTTCCACATCATGCCCATTGTTCACGCCAACAAAAACGGAACATTGACCAGTACAGACGCGGAGAATAATATGTTGAACATGGCTGAGTTCTCGTTGACACTGGTTGCTGTGTTGCTAGATGGCAACATTAAATCGAGCAATTTAACAGAACTTTCCGAAATTTCAGCAAAAAGTTACACGTTGGGTTTTCGATAACATCTCTCAGTGGGTCGATGGCCAGAATGGATGTAGAACGCCACATACATTACTTTGTCAGCAATAGATGCAAAATTCTCAAACTAAAAAGCGGGTCATAATGAAATATAATGCGACCACAGGCTCTTATGCATGGAAAATGCCCAAAATTTAAACTGTAGCCTTGATCAAAATAAAGCTGACAGACATTACGTTACCGGGGAGAGTTTGAAGCTAAACACTTTCCATCAATAATTAAACGGCCGTATTCCGGCTACATTTGAAACGCTGCTTATTGCTTCTCGTTAGCACCAGTGTCAGTTTTTTTATCTGCCAAATATATTGAGGCCGTCTTATGCCTTATCTTCTTTTATGGACAATAAAGACTTCCACATTTAAACTGAAAACGGCAGACTTGCACTTGCTCAGCTGCACACCAGTTTTACCCTGTTCTCTAATTATCAGTAGATAATTATTTATGCTCCCATTTGATTACTCGTTTTTCTCTATATATTCGTCACCTTTGCTGAAGGTTATATTCGCCAGTATCTATAGCTGTAGCTCACATTTTACACATAAAAGTCGTAGGAAAAATCAACAATTGCTTCCAAAAAGTCCAAACGTATCTCTTGACTGCCATTTTCTTTTCGACATCACGGTGATTGGTTAAAAGTCACAATTTGTAAATTTACCGTGTCACAATTGAAAATCAATTTATAAAGCTTAACTTTTCCATCACGCGAGAAGCAATCTTCTGTAAATTATTTCAACAGTACCTGCACGACTATGATATTTATTCGAAGTAAATAATATTAACGTGCACTTTCTGTTGGTCATAGCATTTTTACGGTTATACAATAATGTCATTGGCTGATGATGGCATGAATTTCATGAATAATCTTTCGACTGTCCGAACGAAGAATGTTTATTGACGAACCCAATCAGAGACAAGGCAGGAGATATGAAACACTTTAGCACTTGCAAGAAACATGCAGCGAGAAAGCCACCATGGATTGCAGAATACTGTCCATCGCAAGGTGTATTGTTAACAATAGGTAACGTGTTAATTGACGGACACGAAGTAACAACCTAAATTAGTATTTGTAAACTTCCGAAAAAAATGATTTACGACAAAAATGTAAGATTAAGTTAAATGTTTTCATTTAAACCGGCGTTAAATGAAAAAAGATTGCATTTGCATAACTTAAAGCCAGTTAATTATTTTCATTTACCTTTGAGTATCTCGAATTACATGCAGCAGTATTCACCTCAGGAATGCCGTAAAATGATTAGTTTACAACGCCATACATCGTTACTTTAAATTCTTATTCTCGTTTCACAAAACAATTGCAACACCGTTGGTACTTGGCATTGATTTTCTCCGATATAATCTAATGCCAGGAAACATGGTGCTACAAAGTCTCTTTGATTTTTCAAGTTAACATTATTTTAAAAAAAGATGCTAACATATGCAAGGCCCTTAATCATATGTGATTCTCAGAACGTTCAAAAAACATTACAGAAAAAATATCCTCTTCCTTTCATAATTTTAATGTTTTTTAACGAAAATAATTTTTTACCATATATGCAATTTCATCACTGCTGTGGCCTGCTTCACGGTCATTATATGTGATGGTCCTTGATTCCTACTGAATCTAATTTGTTTTCAACTTTCACACGGACCACGATGGTTAAGGAACATTTTTTGCTTGAAGTATTACGCAAAGTTACCTCAGCCAAGAATAGGCCGTTTTTAATTAGCAGACAAACAACAAACGCCTTGCCTGTCTGAAAACGTTTCTTCTGTCCCTCATAACATTTACATGGTGAAAAGCTTTCCATGGTTTGGGCTTTCAAAATTTCGTTGTTTTCTAAAAAAATATCATGAGCCTGAGAAAGCAACATAAACTTAAATTTTTCTGGGATTAACTTACTAATATTAAGCTGCAGCTGATGAAAACTACATTGCATTTAAATCTCAATTTATTACTGCCACATGCGTTATAATATAAATGTCACGCCTCAAGATGATATGATTTACCGAAATGGTAGATAATTTCACTAACATAGTAAATATGCACGCCAAGAAAAACCGGCCATTGACCAGCTATGTCGCGAAAAAAAAAAGTATGTAACGTGGTTGATTAAACGTTGACACTGTTTGTTGTGTTACTAGATGGCAAAATTAAAACGCGCAGATTTTTAGCAATTAACAAAATATTTGCGAACTCTTACACGTTGTGTGGTTGATGCTATCTTTCAGTTAGTCAGTGGCCAGCATGTGTGTAGAACGCCAAATACAGTACTTTGGCAGTGAGAGCTGCAAAATGGACAAACTAAACAGTGGATTGGCAAGAAAATTATTGCAAACGCAGGCAATTCAGTAACAAATTTACCTTAAAATGTAATTTAAACCTTTATCATAATGAACCTAACAATTCAAATACCAGAGAGGGGAGGTTTTGCAGGAAAAATCTTTCCATCAATGCTTTTGCGGCCGTTCTCCGGTTGCATTTGAAACGCTGTCGATTACTTGTGCGTTCGCACCAGTGTCAGTTCGATTCGCGGCTGAATATCGTGAGGCCGTCTCAGGCCAAATATATGTCTACCGACGATGAAGACTTCAACATTTAAACTGGAAACGGCAGACTTGCACTTGCTTAGCTCCAAATTAGTTTTACCTTGTTCCCCAATGTTTCCGTAGATAATGATTTATCCTCCACACTGATAACTTATTTTCTCTTTCTTTTCGACACAATAGCTGAAGGTCATATTCGCTAGTATGTAAAGCTGCAGCCCACATTTTACATCTCGAAATTCATAGGAAAAATCATAAGGTGTTTCCTACACGTCCAAATGTTTGTCTTGACAACCATTTTCTGTTCGACATCACGGTGATTAGTTAAGGGTCACAATTTGTAAATTTACCAGGGTTTCCATTTATTAACCAATTTCTTTAAAATGAAAACTTTGTCCCATCATGGGAGAAGCACATTTTGTAAAT